>JADDOH010023095.1:0-82838 GCA_016648135.1 Agrypnia vestita | reverse complement strand
GCTGCCATTCGACCTTATGCTATGATTCTGCAAGAAAGGAAGCAACAATCAAAGCAAATGAAATTGGATGCTTTTTTCAAAAAAGTGTGAGAATTTAATTTAGTACCGACGAACTGGTGAGTTAGTATTTATTTAAAAAAATTCATTATTTATATCAAGAGATTATTATTTATTTTGTTAACGAATTTAAACTGTATTTATTAAATATGTACATTTATAATTTATTTTGAATATACAGGGTGTACCAGAGCTAGCAGCAGAAACTTGGCAGGTAGATTCCTGACTGTGTTTAGAGTCTAAAATGTTCAAGCAACCATGGCCTAATATCAATAGTTATGGAGATATGCAATATCACAGTTTGCATTTATTTTTCAATATTTCTTACTTATTTTTTGCAAAAATTTGAATGATCATTACAGTAACTTACGTAGTTTATGAAAAATTCATTCGCTTTAATACAAGTTGAATAAAATGATAAAACCTTGCAAAAATTGAAAAAAGTTATATTTTACAAGGTTTTTATTATTTTATTTAAGTTGAATTGAAGCAAATGAATTTTTCATAATCGATATAAGTTACTGTAATGATAGTTCAACTTTTTGTAAAAAATAAGTCAGAAATATTGAAAAAAAATGGAAACTTTGATATTGCATGTCTCCATAATTATTGATATTAGGTCATGGTTGCTTGAACATTTTAGACTCGTCTCATAGTCATGAATCTACCGGCCAACTACTGCTACTAGCTCTGGTACACCCTGGATGTAGGATATGTATTAAATAAACATGTTTCGTAATCGCCGCGCGCGGGCCGCGCCATGATTTTGATTGACTGGGCTGGCACCCGATGTGTTCCGCGCCAATCGCTAGCCAGGATTCGAATTTTTTAAAATCCGCCCAGTGACAGTTGAAATGCGTGTCGGTGTCGTTTTCGGTGAGAACTGACATTCCTCTTTGTGTGTTCAAGATCAGTTCAACTTATCCTTCCGGAAGAGACACACCAACTGTTGAGAATTGCGATAGAAGCGGCACCCGACTTACCAGGAAAACGCAAGTACAATTTGTCCACTGTGTCATAGTTAGCTTTGGCCCAGTGTATCTCGGGTGTCATTTATTATCAATCATTATCCGCGGCGATTGGAAAGGAAAATCTTTCTTTCAAACCGACCCGCGTGCGATGGTGACGAGCCGTCCGTCATCGTACAAAACATGTTAGATTGTTCTTAGAATTTTGACGCGGAACCTAATCTTATATCGTCCGTTATATTTTTGTTCATTTTACGCTGATTTTTTTACGCCGGTTTTTACGCTCGGAACGGAACCCCGGCGTAAAACGACGTTTACCTGTATGTATTTGAAAAAGGATCTGATTATTTATAATATTTATTTTGCTATTAACACTTTATCTAATTTTTAAAATTTCTAATTAATCCAATTGTTATTGTGTCATTATTATTATTATTATTGATAATGGGCAGGCAGCTTAAGCTGATAGGCCCATATCACTGTCTCTCATTTGAATATCCAGCCTATTCTTAAATTGGTTGACACTGGCTGCAGACACAACATCCTCGGGCAAACTGTTCCACATATTGACCACTCTATTGCTTAATGCATGCTTTCTTGGGTTACACGAGAACCGAGACTTGTTCAACTTCAGATGATGTCCTCGAAGGCCCACATTAGTGTTAAATGCAAACATATCTGTCATATTAGGAATATTGTAGTAGCCCGATAGAATCTTGAATGTCTCGATGAGGTCACCTCTTGCTCGTCGCTCCTGAAGAGTGGGCAGTTTCAATACTCTCAGCCTTTCCGCATATTCCAGGTTTTTAAGACCCAAGGGCAATTTTGTGGCTCGTCTCTGAACATTTTCCAGTAAAACTATATCTTTAACAAAATATGGATTCCAGATCTGAGAGGCATATTCGAGGAGAGGCCTCACATACGTCTTATAAATAGTTGTGAATAGTGGTACTGTCAGATGTTGGAATGATCTTCTCACTATGTATATGTAAAATTTACAAAACCTTATTATTGTCAAAAGAAGTTTCCAAAAGAAGATTAGAAAATTCAGAATGGATATTGCTATTTAATATCAAAATTTCTACAGTATAATTAATTGATTGCAATCATTACAATTTAATTTATAAACCCATGATTTTGTTTAAATATCGTCCTTATCCTTGATTTATTATCCTTATTCTTTAATTTATTATTAGTATTATTAGCATAAAAAGTGGTTGTATAGAATTCGGGATGTTTTTAATTATTAAAATTTGTAATATGATTATTTAGTAAACAATTTTTCTCCAATGCTTTTCAATATCAACTATTGGTGAGTAAAAAAAATTTAAAAAGTTTTTCTTATACAGTAAAACCCCATTAATTCAAAATTCGCCATAATTCAAAAATTTTAAAATTCACGAGTCCCAAAATGTTATTTCCATAATAGATTAACCCCAATAATTCGAAAACCTCGGTAATTCGTCATTGGAAATAATTTTTAGCCCCTTCCACCATAAATCAATTTTTAGTTCACAATGATACAAAATGTCCTAGTCTCAATACATTACACAAAGAAAAAACCGATTAGTTCCAATATACATGTATAAAAATATGAAATACAATGTATCGGACAGGTAGAATTATGATGGCAACATCATAAGACGACGTGATGATGATGATGATGATGATGACCCATCTGAAGTCGTGAATGTTGGTCCTTTCTGGGGCTCAGGTCCGTTGTATGGACCCACCTCGCCTCCAAGCGGATAGTCGGCGCGGGCAGCGAGCCGGCGTTGCGATCCTAGCCGAGAGGATACTGCACCGACGCGATATGTGACATCTCCGACGGAGGGCGTTGGAAAAGTTCCACGAAGAAATTGCATTTTTGGTCTTATCTTGTAAAGTGTTGAAATATTTGAAATACTTAAGAAAATGAAATATTTAAGTTTGATGAAATATTTAATGAAATATCTTAAGAATGAAATATTTAAGAATTAGATAAGACATTTGTAAATGTAATATTGAATAAAATTGATGTTTCGTGGTCTTGATATACAGGGAAAGCTCGCGCGATGGGAATAAAATCATTTTTAAATCGCGCGGAGCGCCGCGGACTATCATAGAATGGCCGCTATTTTGATGGAATTTATGTAAATGTCCTGCCTCGAAGAGGCGAGGAAGTAAAAATACATAAGTATTTAAATGTGCCAAATGAGTCCTTTGTGTGGTATTGTAAAGTAGAAATTAAAATAAAAAATGTTTGATTGAGAGTAAAATATCTCGCGTGGGCCCCGATAAACTGGCCTGACCGCGCCGCCTGTACGCAGCCCGCGCGGGTAATGGAAAAAACCCGGCGCCATGATGGCGCCGTGCGGCTGAGTGGGGCCACCAGCGAATATTTTTTGAACTCTGATTACGGACGTTACAGACAGACGTCCTAGCGAGCTGAAACATTTTTTATTGTGTTCCTCATGTGAACATCTATGGGAGTGATATGTTTTTGCGTGTCTGAAAGTTAGCTAGTGCGCTTTATTGGTGGTGACATACTTTGTCTGCCTATTAGGCAATTAATATCTATCCGACATACTTGAAAATATCACCAAAGGATGCGCTTGGTTGAGATCTATCTAATGGTGTAACTTAGAATCTCGTAAAATCATGTTTACTATTTTTAACCGAATTAAATGTAAATTAATTCTTGAAAATGCCGCGGTAAACCGGCATATTTTGTTGAATAACTAGGTAAATTCACTCTTGCGGTTCCAGTAAATGACATCATCCTATGGGCAAGACATAGATTGGTATAGATGATGTGTTAAAATCCCCGGGGGGGTGGCGTTTAATTTGCTATCGATTAAAATATTCAATTTTAATCCGCGAATCGGCACCGGAGGCCGTTGTTTGCGCTTGAAGCGCCCGGAGAGTCAAGCGCACTGATTGGTCGGCGGCGCGAGTCAGGGGGAAGCTTTCCGCACTGTATAAATACTGCGCCGGGCGGGCGAGAGCCTCACTACTTCTGCTGGGAGCCTCTGCCGAGTACGCCTACTGGAACATTTTATTCTGCCTTTTACTTCACACCCTGCTTGACCCCTGCTTAAGATGGCGGCTGAGAATATACGGACCAGCCTGTGTGCTCCTGTGCTTCTGGACCCCGCGACGGACGTTCCTCTATGAGGCATTTCGCATTCAAGGCGAAAGGCTCTGCACTACATGGAAGTGTTAGCACTGTGTTGTCTCCGAAGCGGGCCGTGACTTACAACCTCGGCCTTCGGAAGCAAGCTTGATGGAACCGCGCAAAATTTATCAGTTCCCGTGCGGAACATACAATTTCCAAGTCCACGAGGTCCTACGAGAAGTAGGGGGATTTAAGGCTTCCACAAACAAAACTGGCAGGAACACAAAATAGTTTGCACTATAAGGCCTCGGGTACGATACTCGAGCGGCGAGTGGCAGAGCATCAATGCGCCCAAGTAGTAAGGGTCACATTGACGGCACAGTACTGAGCTTATTCATATCGTGGCCGTCTTCCCTCAATACTCGGGCGCATTGACGCCCGAGTATTGAGGGAAGACGGCCACGCTCTGCCGCTCGTATCGTACCCGAGGCCTTAAGGTCTTAAATTGTTCAATGAACTGCCAGCAAATGTGAAAGAAGTAAATAGTCTCACTAGTTTTCGTAGTTTAAGTGCAAAATATGTGAAAAGTAAGTTCAATGTACGATCGTATTATGTTGTTTCATGATTATTTTCTTTTTTAAATTTTTTTACTTTGTGCCAGATGTGAAAATGTGTTTCTATTTATGATTATTTATGTTAATATATTTTTGGAATATTTATGTTTATTTTGCTATGTTAATTTATGTTTAATTACTAGCTGTAAAAAATGTGTTCTTTTTACAAGTAAATAAAAAATATACAAACAAATAATAAGTCGAGTTTTTTTTTAAATTTGACAAAATCAAAAAAATATTAGGTCCTTACATATGAAATTGGCGTTTTTCCATACTGGCAAATTTGATCTCAAATATCTTCTCTTTGGTTAGGAATTCCAAATCCAAATTTATACAGCTATTTACTCATGTATTTGTGTTTTGAAAATTATAATTCATTTGTTTTTTCCTCAATTGTTTTTTCTTTGCGTCACTCAGTTTACAAAATGAAAAACTTGAAATATCGCGTTATTTACGAGTACGAGTTCCACCGTGGCACCAGTGCTGCAGAAACGGCTCGAAGGATTAATGATGTGTATGGCGACGGTGCCGCAAAAGAAAACACAGTGCGTTTTTGGTTCCAACGTTTTCGTTCTGGAAATTTCGACCTGCAGAACAAGCCCCGTGGACAGCCGGAGACCAAAGTTGATAATGAAGAATTGAAGGCTACTGTGGAAGCGGATCCATCGCAAACCACATCCGAGTTAGCTGCAGGCTGCGGTGTTAGTGATAAAACTGTTTTAATCCACTTGAAGCAAATTGGTAAGGTGAAAAAGCTTGAAAGGTGGGTACCTCACGAATTGAGTGAAGCAAATCAACAAACGCGCGTTGACTGCTGCGTTGCAATACTCAACCGGCACAATAATGAAGGGATTTTAAATCGAATCATTACCTGTGATGAAAAGTGGATCCTGTACGATAATCGGAAGCGCTCATCGCAATGGCTGAACCCTGCCGAACCAGCCAAACCATGCCCCAAGCGAAAATTGACTCCAAAAAAGTTACTTGTGAGCGTTTGGTGGACTAGTGCTGGTGTCGTTTCACTACAGTTTTCTTAAATCTGGCCAGACGATTACGGCATATGTCTATTGTCAGCAACTGCAAACCATGATGAAAAAGCTAGCTGCTAAACAACCGAGGCTGGTTAATCGCTCTAGGCCACTGTGGTTTCATGATAACGCTAGACCACACACTGCACAACAGACGGCTACCAAATTAGAGGAGCTTCAATTGGAATGTCTAAGACATCCACCGTACTCTCCGGACCTTGCCCCAACAGATTACCATTTTTTTCGAAATTTGGATAACTTTTTGCAAAGGAAAAAATTCAACTCCGATGGGGCAGACCAAACCGCCTTCAAAGATTTTACTGATTCCCGTTCGAATGGTTTTTTTAGTAAAGGGATCGATGAACTACCTATGAGATGGCAAAAGTGCATAGATAGCAATGGTACGTACTTTGATTAAATAAATATATTATAATAAAAAAAAATCGGCTTTATGTTCCTCCCATACTAAACGCCAATTTCATATGTAAGGACCTAATATTTCGATTTTTTTTGGCAAGTCTGGACAAAAAAATATGTTAATATTAGGTATTTTAGTAATATAAATGTCACATCTTTGTATTAGCTTTAAGCTTTGTAGTAGGTGTAAAGATTTTTATATTTTCTTAATAAATAATGCATTTTTAAAATAATTTCTTAAAATATGCAAAAATACAAACTTTTTCACTAAATTAATTAATGGCTTTTTTCATGAGTTTTACGATTTTTGGCGAATTTCGCAATCGACTTGTGATTTCAATTTTGTCAAATTACAGAAAAAAGTTTTTTTCGCAAGTGAGAATTTTCTTTGTTAATACATATCGGGTTTTTTGATAATATAAATGTCGCGATTTTTGTATTAGAAACAAACAATATTTTGAGTATTTAATAATTCCCCTCAACACACCTCAGGTACGCCCTTGTGGTGGTGAGATTCATATAAAAGGTCGAGCATTCCGTCCTCGTAACCCAACTTGCGAGCAACACTCCTCCAGCCCGCTCCCAAGTTCTTGCTCACCGTGTCCATGTGCTCGTGTTGGATCTAAGAAATAAACATTACAAGATTATACTACTGATAAATATAGTAATTAAAAAAAACTTATTTCTATGTGTCTTCTTATTTGTCTTAAACTTTTTTCCCACTAAATGGCGAGACAATTCGATAACTCTTTTATAATTAAATAAGAGTTATAGATAGATTGAAACGGTGAATGCTGGAATTATTAATTAAATATAGGCAACATGCACATTAAATTTAAAACTGTCACTCACATACATCAAAATTCTTTACAAGAAAATTTGAATGATACAGATTATGTCACACTGAATATATCTGTTGCCAGGCTGTAGTGCAGAGCTGTCAAACACTTTATATAATTACAGTGGCAGGGCGGCAGAAAAAAATGACCTGGATAATCTCTTCAAAAAAAAACAATAATTACAATTTATTTGATTTCCTACTCCATATTTAAAAAAAAATAAACATAATCGCACAGTTGTACAGAATGAAAATATAATATTGATAAAATACAACTCTTATGTTTAGACGTCGATTGAAAAATAAATTTAAAAACTTTCAAACAGAGCGTTCACTTACTGTGCAAAAACACTGATGCAAAATTTACATAAGACTCCAAATTATTAAAAAGGTGGAAAAAAATACACACAAATTACACACACTTTTAATATTGAGCATATAAAATAAGAGAATAAGCAATTAAATATGTCCAAAATACGCCACTTAGGTGCGTATTTACATTAACAATTAGGCCCCGGGTACGATACGAGCGGCGAGCGGCGAGAAGCGCCGGCTATGCTACAAAGCGGCTGAGCGATAACTTCTGTCAGTCGCCGTGCCGTCATACTCATTTTAAATGAAAACGTCAGACATTAATGGAAATTTCATTTATTGAATGTCAAGAGGAAATAGAAGAGTAGAAGGGTTTACATAGAGTACCAGCATTTGTTTAATAATTTAACGAAACTCGATTTTTTGAATATACAAGGATGTCTACAAAACTTCTTCCCACAGATTCTTCATAATCACATTATTTTTTAAATCATTATGTCTGTCATTCCACAAAAATGTCAAACTTTGCACTTGAGATATTAAAATCTCACACTCGAGATCCGTTAACTTTCTCTTATCTGACATTGTTTTGTAGGAGATCTTCAACACAAACTGTACAATATCTCTGCAAATAGTTTCCCATAGAAAAATTGACAGAAAAAAAAACAGACGCTTGAGCGGTGAGCGAAATTTAATATCCGGGAACAGCGGCGAGCGGCGAAGTGTGAGCAGCAAGCGGTGCCGCCCTGCCGCTCTTGCTTATTGTAGCCTGCCATTACCCCATCTCTATCACGCTCAAACAAACATAAACGTGAGCGGCACCGCTTCATAGACAAGAGCGGCACTTTTGTCTATGTCTGCCGCTTGCCGGTCACCGCTCGCCGCTCGTATCGTACCCGGGGCCTTAGACTCATGGCGCACTCTCCAATTCCCAAAATTTCACGCTCAGGATGTTCACAAATTCGCAATTCTGCATGTTCATAACTTCATGAGTTTTATATATTACTTACATAATATTATTCAATTGATATAAATAATATTTTAAAATTTTATGAAGAATTTCAGAATATTAAGAAGAAAAACAGAATTATTATTTTAGGTGTGCAGATTAGTGATGGTTAAACCGTTATTTTAACTGGTTATTTTCAGTATGATTATTTGGAATTTGTATCTGATTGTATTGATGATTGAAAACTTAGATATAATTGTTTTCTAGTACCGATGTTTGCCTTCAATTTGTAAAAAATTATTGATCGCTGCCAATCATCTACGCAATCTGATACAAATCTCAAATCCCGGTTAGTGTGTCACCAGTTAAAATACCATCACTAGTGCAGGCCTATCTAAAATATCTATGGAATAGCATGAGAAATCTATGGAATTATTAAAACTTTATATATCGTACATTTTTTGTAACAATTGTTTGATAGATATTTACTTAATTAATGTTTGTCATCAATGTTTGCACAGCAACATGACGCAATGTAAAATTTGTGTAGAATCTTATCTTAGACTTCATATAATTTGTTATATCTATAAGTTATTATTGACACCAGCCTTAAGAAATGTTGCAACAGTTGGACGATATCATGTATCAAATAGTTTTACACTACCATTGACAAAAACCATTCATGAATGTATGGTTTTTGTCAACGATAATTATCTATATTGTTTTCATTTACTATTTTAAATCAATAACTTTACTTCAAAGACTGTGATGTAAAAGAAAACAATGTTTTGGGATAGGTTATTTTCAAATTGAAATCATCAAATTAATTTCCACATGTAAAAAACAAAAATTCAACTTACTTCATCTTTAGATTCCATAACTGCAACAATGGACTTAGTTTTTCTAACCGCAGCATCAGGGTCAGGCTCCGGATCCACTTTTACTTGCGATCCAAAATTGAATGTTGTTTCCGGACCCCAGTGGATTCCACTTGAATTCACTATATTGATTACACTTCCTGTAGCTACAAAACAATTGTACAATTAGCAACAACTAACAAACATTGTGAAATATTTCAAGCCATAGATAAAGATATGAGGTTTAAAAAGAAGCACGACTTATACACTCATACTTTGTATTTATTATGGATATTATTGAGTGGTTTGTAGAAATCGAGGCCCTCCTAAAACGAATACAGATAAAGTAGGCAAGTATTCCAACAGGATCATTTTCAATTTTCCATTCAATTAATATTGATTTTGCAACCATATCAAAATAAAATCATCAACTATCAAGATATGTTGTACATGGTTCTCATCATTTGATGTGTCATGAATATCATCCATGACTAAAGGCAAGCTAAGCGAGAATGGATGCTGCATTTCATGGAGTAAACTGCTAATAAAGTCAAACATTCTTTTAGCATTTGCCCGTCTGTACAAAAAAATTTATTCACCCCGAGAAATCTAAAAAAAAAACACAAATAGACACCGAGCTCAGGGAACTTTTTTTACATCTATACTTTTAGATATTTATGCCCTTGAGATTAGGTAATGGCCTATTTCGTGGAAATGATAATCCCACTGGAAATTTCTTATTGAATCTATGAAATTTAATATATGACACTGTGTAACATTAAAAAAAGTTTTGCTGTAAAAAGCAATGAAATTGTAAAGATATAATTATTTTAAATTATGAAAACATTTTTAAAGGACTGTTTAGAAGGTTCAGTCATGAGAATGGCATTTTTAAATATGGACCTCATAATATACAAAGGTATCAATATTTTACCTTGTATATTTATGAGCGGACCGTAAAAAAATATCGTAATGAATTACCTTGTGTATTTATGGGCGGTATCGGCATTTGAGCCTTTTCTTCTCCCTGACTGGAATCACAACTGTTCTTTTTCTTCCCTTTCCGCCGGAGGGGCGGAATTGGAGGAGAATCGGGAGGGTCAGTGACGATCGGAGGTGTTTCGTCACCAACCGTGTCCGATACATCTTCAATGTTCACTGTAGGAGAGCTTCGCGACGTCTGGGTGTCCACTTTGGGACGAACCGGAGTAGCATCCGTGGCCAATGTATTAAATTGGCGAGAAAATTTAGAACCAAACTTATTTAATATATCCATGGCATAAATTTTTAATTTTTAGAATTAACAAGACAGGAATTTCAAACAAATGTGTATGTCAGGACAAAAAATCCAAACAAATAAGTCGAAGAAACATTACACGAATGTTAAATTACGTTATTAATACACAAACGAAGAAAGGACTTAATTTAGAAAATGCAATTGAACAAAATCGCTTTCTGCGATAAAAAAACGTTTCTAAAAATAAAGGATGGAAATCCTGAGAATTCAGCGATCTTATCTGCATTTACAATAACACAACTCAACCATAGATGATAAGACATGATAAGACTAAGACATGACATGTATATTTCTATGGATTGTGGATAACGTTAAAGAACAATTCACAATTAAATCATTGTCGCATTGAAATAATTATTTTGAATATAATTTAAATGTAATAAATTAATCGAATGCTCATAATATAGAGAAATAAAATATAAACGTAAATAGACCTCTTTCCATTTAAGAAAGACAATCGAATTAGTATGTGCACATACTAAATTGAAAAAAATCGCGTTTATTGCTTGTCCAACGTAACTTGGCGTGCGGCGAATTTTGAACTAAAATCCGCCCCGCCCGCACCCGGCAGTAACATTTTGATTACCAATATACACTGAATTATTATGTCCAAAACATCCTAAACAGTCCGGGATGGTGCAAGAACAATTGCCAATGAAGTATTAAAGTTTTGCGAAGCTAAAAAAGCGAATAATGGACCAATATTACCATCTGACAGTTTGACAGATAGAACGGCCGCCATTACTGCATGGTTTCTTTAGTGCTGCCCGACCAAATTTCTGTATTTAATACGAAACCGGTCACCGGACATTCTGTACATTATGTAATAAATTTACACCCTGACAACTTCTGTTACGCGATAGGAATGCCCTCCCTCGCACGTCTAGTTATAGTGGTACGTCTGAAGTTTTCGTATCTACACTTAACCAGCCAACGGTGACGTATATGTCTGTGGACCGGGTATTTTCAAAAATTCGAATAACATTTTCCCCCGCCATTGAGTAGCTGCCGCATTGCACGTACCCCGCCGTCAGTTCACTCCGCGACGTCAAAGTGGATGCATATTCTGGAGTTTTGGCACCAATCCGGTGCTTGAGACCGGGGTCACCGACTACGTAAGTAAAAATAGTCATGGTTGAATTTTGAAAACAGTCAAGTGATGCATACAGCTAACAACCAAAAGTAAAAGCTTAAACGTCGTCACTTGATTAAGAATTTGGCTATGAAATTGATTGAACCTCACATAAGAGAACGATAGATGCAGTTGAACTTGCCACAGTCAATGAAACAAAGACTGTCAGAAATTTTGAAAATAGATGAGGTACCTGGGATGGTTGGTCCATCAAGAAATGGCCGGTGCTATGAGTGTGTTTGGAAAAAATAGAAAGATCAAATACACTTGCTACAAGTGCAAAAAATATTTGTGTCTTGAACATGTAGTGCCTTCTTGCAGAAGCTGTTTGACTGAAGAATAGTCATTTTTCAGATCAAATTTTTGTTAATTTTTTGTTGGAAGGATGCCACTTTTTGTTTATTTTATGTAATTTCCTAGTGTCCAAAAATTGAAAATACTGGACTAATAAAAAAATATTTTTGTGTTTTCTCATATTTAAAAAAAATCATGTTTCAAAAATTAGTAAATTTTAATGTTTTAAGTGAAATTGTTTTATAATAATTAAAAATATAATAAATATGCTGTGATTAATGAAATATGTTTGTTTTATTGTCAAAGAACATACAATTAAAAATAAAAATGAATAATAAATAAAATATTTTGAAAAATCTTCCATTGTAAATCTCGGTGCGTGAGACCGGGGTCACCAATAATGTAAGTCAAATTGACGTCACCAATGGCGGGTTAAGTATACCAATGAAATTTGAAAATGACCGAGGTATAATAAAATTAGATTAAATACAGTTATTACACCATCGTTAACAAAAATCGTATAGGAGGATTGAATAGTCGCGTTATGGATGAAAGTAAAAAGTACAGACAAAATTAGTTTATTAGATAGAAAGATGGTTAAATTATGTAATGCCTGAATCAATTTCAAAGTCATCTACAACTTTTAGATTTAGTTTTCTCCCGATGACTATCATGCACTTGATATTGCAAATGTTAAAATAAAAGGGTTTAAATGAGAAAGGCAAAGTTGGGTATGTAATATAACTTAACTCGACAAGTAGAGAATGTATTACAAACGTGTAACCCTCTAAATTTTAGTTTTAGGAGAATGGTTAGCATTTCTGAACGAAAGTTTGAGAAAATGAGACAAATTCGCTGTTTAAGGCCGGCGCCACATTACGCGGATCTTCCGCCGCGTCAAATCGGCAAAGTAAGTTAATCAATCGATCTCCGCGTAGTGTTGTGTTTGATAAACGTAGGTATAGTAGCCGGTAAACATCTTGAAATTTTACGGCGTAGTGGGGGAAGTTTGCACATGTACCATTCCACCAAAGAGACCCAAATTTTGCCTTCTGCGCATTCCCCCACTACGCCAAAGAATTTTAAGAAGTTTGCCGGCAACTGTAACTGTATATTGTATGGAAATAAATGTAGCGGCATTCCACGACGGAAGATCCACGCAGTGTGGCGCCGGCCTAAGCGTACGAAGCGAAACACTGAAAAGAAACCAAAAGAAACAAATTTGCTGTCGGAAAACCTACCTGACTAAACATTTATTCATTCACAAACATTACCATCTCTCTGGATAAAATAAAGAACAAAGAAATCTAGAAAAACATGAATGACAGATGACAGCTGTGATGTTATCGTTTCTCGTGTCCACAAATTTTACCGCAAAACTTTAAATGAAATCATGCGGTTTGCAATTCCTAAATGCAATAAAACGCAGGATTTAATTTTTAAAGTTCGATCCAACATGTACATTGTTCAATAGTATATCCTTTCTGGTCATGATAATAAGATAATATCGAAATGTTTCTTAAAAGAAACGTAAGGTCGGCGATTAAGGAGAACCCCGTCTCTGTCATCCCATATTCATACTGGATATTAGTAGCCATCAGATTTATTCTAGCGTGCCTTCCGCAAAACGGGTATATTCATCCTGATGAATTTTTTCAAACTATGGAACCAATTACTGGTAAGTTGTATTTTTATTAGTCCTAAATCTGTTGCACGTTATAGACTATTACTACTAATGAGACCAAACGTTCCTTGTAATGTGCTTTCAATCTAATATAATATTATTATTTTAACTTACTCAATCAGATGCATATTATTTCAGGCGACATCTTGGATGCTGAAGTCCGTCGTTGTTGGGAGTTCAACACAACTTTTCCCCTTAGGAATATCGCTCTTTCACATCTAACAATAGGACTTCCTTTGAAAATATTACAATTTATGGATTCTCTAACGAGATACTACTTAGTTACAAATTTAAAAACACCTTATTTTGTTTTAATATTTCCTCGATTTTTTTATTGCATTCTCTCTCTTATAAATGATTATTGCCTTTATAAAATATGTAAATTATATGGCCAAAATCACAAAAATAGGCTTCTGACATTAGCTAGCTCTTACATAATTCTTGTGTATGCAACTCGCACATTTTCCAATAGTTTGGAGATGGTTTTAACTTCTGTATTAATATGGTTAGTCGCAGATTGCATGCTGAAATCTGATTGTATTATATATCATAATGAATATCTCAGTAATCAGTACGAAAAAGCAAAAAATATTGTGGAAAGAGTTGGTATTTATAAAATACAAAAATCATTACCCGCCCATTCTCTGAGCAAATGTTTTCAGATGGCTTCTGTCGTGGCTTTGGGAGTATTTAACAGACCCACTTTTATCGGATTCGCTTTTCCGCCTGTGTTTTTCTGGCTTATACGCGGTCTAGGAACAAAGTACATAGGGTTTAAAGATTTTCATGTAAGAATACTGTGTTTTGTACTTAGTATGATACCTGCCATTTGCTTTTTGATACTCGTAGATAGCTTTTACTACGGATATATTACTATAGGTGAAATTCTTTATTTGGATATATCTATGCAAAATTTTGTTGTTACTCCTTTGAACTTCTTGAAGTACAACTTACTGAATGAAAACTTGGCTCAACACGGCCTCCATCCCAGGTGGCTTCACATCATGGTTAACATACCGATGCTTTTTAACGTGTTGGGCATCACAGGAATCCTCTCCATCTTGAGAATTATTTATAGGTAAGGCCTTTTTCATTTAAATCATTGAAATACAAGTTACTGGCTGACTTTTTTGATTCTGTATAAACATACATAATACATAATATGATCTTTACCTACTCATCTGCTAACTTTAATCTAATACGCTTTATAATCTATACATAATCAGACACATGTGATTGAGGACTAATTTTAATTCTATTTTGTACATATAAAATACAACTCATTGTTACTTATTATAATTTTCAGGTTGGGTAAAGGATCTTACAGCTCCATGCCCAAAGTGCAAAGTATTACAGGATTGATGACATTCTCCTTTGTTGCACCAGTGGCCATGCTTTCATTCTTCCCGCATCAAGAACCCAGGTTTTTAATACCGGTCGTATTTCCTGTTGTTTTTCTTTTTACAAATGTGTTACAAAAGACAGAGAGTGATAGCATCTACATCAAGAAATTAAAAACCTACGCTTTTATTGTGTGGTGCGTCTGCAATGTATTTTTGACAGTTTTCTTCGGATTCATCCATCAGGGTGGAATTTATTCCGTGGCAAAACATTTTCATTCCGAGTTGATGGTGAAACCTAGGGCTACAAATATTCATTTGGTCACGAGTCACATGTACGATATTCCTCAATCACTGTTTCTTACCGAAAGTACAAATAAACTTAGGGTAAACAGAGTGACCAATCAAAAGTACTACTTATCGAAACAATTATTTCTGTATGAACTTGGTTCCAAATCATTAGACGATGTTCTCAAACAAGTCAAAGTAATTTGGAATGTAAATGAAAGTAAATCAAAACATAGTTTTCGATTGTACCTTGTTGTTCCGTCCTCTCTAAAATCGGAACTAGGAGATGCCTGGTTTAAAACCAATGCTACTTCTCTCGCCTTGAAAGAAGAAACCCAGTTCTATCCCCATCTTAGTATCGAAGCATTTCCTTATTTACCAAAAGCCAATGATCAAACATGTTATTACGAGGGACATTCTGTGGCTGATGTATCATGGAAGCTGGACCTTACTCTCACAGAGAGGTTTAAATGTTTTATTCGACAATTTTCTTTAGTTATGTACAGAGTCGATGTGTCTTCGTATTTGACTATTGACAAATTTAATTCGGAAAAAAAGATGAAATGATTTAAAGACTTTTGTACAAACTCAAATCACAGCTTATTTTAATATTAATTATATTGTCTACATGAAATTATTTGGGTGTTTACTTTAATTTGGAGGGAGTTATGACAAAAATATGTTATTTCATTTTAAAAAACTGCCAGGCAGACCAAAGAATGATTTTAAAATATTTATTTTTTGATACGTATGCACACTTGACTATTGTTTATTTATTTAATGGAATGTGATAGTTATAGCGAATGTTAAATATACACAAGTGTCTTGGAGATTAGTCTAGAATATTGCACGAAGAACGTTACTAAGCTGAGCCCAGGCTTGCGATTGCATTTTTTAGTGTGAGTATCGTGATAAATCACTGAGAGGAGATATCATAGTTTCATTCCTGTAAATGCACCATTGATTCTCTTTCCACCAATCAATTTGTTAAACATTTTAATACAATAGTGAAATTGACTTACCACACATGTGCTTTATGTTACTTTGTGATGTACAAATTACTGTCTTAGATAATTTGAATAAGGAAATTAAATTTTTATTTGAAAATTTATTTACATCCTTTGTTATTATATTGGAGCATCGAGTCAGAGCACATTTTAAAGGGATCTCATTTTGAAAATTAAATTAGTCATGTTGAAATAATTGCCAGTTTAATTGGTGATCCTACCTTAGTGTCAAACAGAGAACCACAATTTTTTAAATGCTCATTTATCTCTGGGACATCATGATGCGGCTCTATTGAATTGTTATACTCGTAAATTTTAATTATGATTGTTATATATAGAATTGACAAGCTGCTGCGTTGTTAATTAATATCTATCTAGTATAAGTTTGATTTATTTTTGTATTTAAAAAAAATAGCATATAATAATTTAAGTGTTTACTTTTTTGATATTGGGGATGTCAAACATATGGTCTACCAAGGTATTTCATATACCTTTTTTTCCACTGCATTTTCTTAGTAACTAACTTAACATCACGCTATTTCCCGCGGTGGTAGGCAAAAAGGATGTATTGCTTGCCCAACGTAAATTGGCGTGCGGCAAATTTGGAACTAAAACCCGCCCCGCCCGCACCTGGCGGTAACCTTTAATTCATTTAGTTAAATTTTGTATTTGGTCGGGAGCTGTGATTACCAATATACACTGAATTATGAATACGAAAAACATCCTAAACAGTCCGGGATGGTGCAAGAACAATTGCCAATGAAGTATTAAAGTTTTGCGAAGCTGAAAAAGCGAATAATGGATCAATTTTACCGTCTGACAGTTTGACAGTTAGAACGGCCGCCATTACTCCATGGTTTCTTTAGTGCTGCCCGACCAAATTTCTGTACATTAAGTATTGTGTGATAAATTTACACCCTGACAACTTCTGTTATGCGACAGGGACGCCCTCCCTCGCACGCCAAGTTATAGTGGTACGTCTATAGCACCACACTCTTCTATCCTGACACAACCCTTGCCTCATCTACATTCATACATCTTCGCTTGTAAGCTCGACAATTTTTGAGGCTCCTAATAGGACAATCTTCCAGTATCTGGTTATCGTGGTCCTGCCAAGTCTTCTGCGGCCGCCCCCTCTTTCTGATCCATTAACCCTGGTGTCATATTATTCATTTTTTTAACATGCTGAAACCACCTAAGTGACCTTTTTTTAATTCTGTTCAGTACGCTTAAATTATTTATATGCTTATGCATTATATTATTTCCTAATTTGTTCATTCTTTACTCTACCATAAATACAATTTACATATAAACATGTGGATAGACAAAAGGTGTAAATCTGGGCAGCGATTTATGGCAATATCTTCACTCTGTTATCCCAATGGAATTGCAGTGCGATATTCGGCCATATTCTAAAAATACTGTTAATTTTGACATTATTAAGTTTATTTATATTTGGCATCCCCGATTTTAAATGCTGATTTCTATTTTGTATTTACATACATGTTTATGTATATTTTCGCTTATTATCACGACAATGGCACTGTATTTTAATGATAAAATGAGTGTAATTTTAAATTTATTTACAAAACTGAGTTCCAATGTACCTACTCAAAAGTAATATTTTATCTGTCTAAACAACAAGGTTAAATATGATATAATGTTACATGTCTTGTTTCACTTGATTTTAATGTTTAAATATTTATGTAATCCTTAGGTACATAATTTGTTTCTCTGTATATATCATGTATAACATTAATTAAAAAAATTTTAAGAATGAAAAATTCATCACATTACATCTTTTTTATACACCATTCCATAACACGGCATATAAATACTACTCTCTGTAAACCATTCCATTTAAACAACACCCTCTGTAAACCATTCCATGTAAACAACACCCACATGCCAGTCTGTGTAAACATTACTCTTCTTAGTCTTTATTATATTTCCAATATTTTTTTTATTACTTAGAAACTCATCCTAAAATACTACCTACTTTTTAATAGATTTCTAAAATAAGGCTTTACGAGGCTCAGAAAAATATTGTGTAATTTTTGCGCACAAACATTGATTCTGTAAATAATTTTTGTCTTTTGTCATCTATTCTAAATATTTTGTTGTGGCTTCTTTACAAATGTGATAAAAATATACAATAATTTATGAATGCTTTTGGCATACACGTGTTTAAAATTGTTCAAGTTAAGTGTAAAATAGTATAGACGTTAGGCGTTAATAAAAAATAAATAATCTTCAATATTTTTGCCTTATGTAAAGAAACATTTTAAATTAAAATATTATTTAAATTGTGTTCTGTATTTTCAAAGAAAACGCTTTCAATAGTTGAATGAAATAAAAATGTACAGCAAATTATTTTGATTTTTATTTATAAAAAAATTCCCATCCTCAATTTGTCTCTTTATTAATTATTACATGTAGGTATGTAGATGTTAATTGTTTTAACCTCTACAGGATGGTGAAAAAACTTTTCCTTTAGAGCAGCGATACTCAACCTTTTTTTTCTTCGGGCCATATACACATGTTTGCTAAAGCCATGTATTCACTAGGGAACAAATCGCGAAACATTCCGCGTGGCATATCGCATCAACATCTACGCTCATGTTTCGGGGACAATGACGCGGTCATTTGACGTGTACACACCAGGACTCGCATATCTTGTCGCGGAAATGTCACCCGATGAGGTTATGATGACAGCTGCGGTATCTCATTTGGCGAAAAGGGGTTCCGCGCAATTCGAAATGTTTTTTTGGGTCGCAATTTCAAATTAACGAGGTTTTACTGTAGTAAATTGAATATTATTAAAAACAAGGTCCTTTTTGCAAATAATTATTGTTTTCTACACGTCGCGGAAATGTCGCCCTATGAGGTTATAATGACAGCTGCGTATCTGTTTATGTTAATGAGTTTATCGAAACGTAAGAGGAGAAAAAAGAGGAGAATGCGAAATTATTTACTGCAAAGAGAAAGAAGGACGGATATTCTATGTGATCTTCGATCGATACTGCTCGATGAGTTCAAGAACAATTTCGTTTCCCCACATTGTCATCTTGACAGATACAGCGCATGCGTATTCACTTGTAAACATGCCACGTGGTACTGACGCTCCGCGTAATGTTGCAGTGGGCTCGCTCGGGTACCGTGCGCATGGCAACGTTGCCACGGCACGTAGAAATGCCGCACTATGTTGTGCGCGACGTCGCGGAACAGTGCACGATGTTGCAACGTCACGTAGACTCTATGCCGCGCGTGCTGTTGAGGGGCAATTTGTCCCCTAGTGAATACATGGCTTAAATTACACGGGCCGCAACATAATACTGATATGACGAAAAAAAAATCATATAGGGAAAAACAGTGTTGGTTGAAACCTGTTTGATTCAAGATTAGGGTGCCGCCACTTGATTAATCAACAAATATATTTAACTACAGCAGAATAATAATAATACTTATCGTTTATCAGCATACCAGCTAAGGGAACGTTTGAGGAAATATTTGAATTATATTGCATTATCGGAACTCCGCTTTTTTATTTATTTATGACCACACTCTTTGAACTTTGTCCATTTAGTTATTATTCTTTTTGTAAGCCTGTTGAAAAGATTTTCCCCAACTATTTCCTGTTTATTCGTCAAATTTTTTTTATTAAATCTTTTAAGTATATATGTATTTGAAGATAGACTAAAAAAGTTATAGAATTGATGTAATCTAGAATTACACACTTTGCGTACACTCAACAACCAACCACACAATCAACCTTCCTTCTCAAAACTTTTCTAGCAAGAAAAGAAGGTTGCCTACAGATCCTGCCGATTTCGCTACTCAGATGGATGGTCTACCACGTAGGGTTATTATAGTATAATGTTAATATTAATTTATTTGGGGGTAACCCATGTCAAAATCTGATCCTCAAAAGGGTTGATATGACCAACCAAATACTAACATCGTTGCTTGTCCAACACACGCTCGAAGAGGGCCACAGTATAGACTTTAATAATAAACGAGTAATAGCGAATGTCCAAAGTGAAACAGTGAGGATATTTAGAGAAGCTATGAATAAAATAATGAATATCATCAACAATAGAGATGATGGCATACGTCTCCCACCGGCATGGAAAAACATTTTAATCAACATTAGATTTCATAGTAAAAATAATAATATAATAACGCTCAAAAACCAATTAAATACAACCACCGAACAGGTAAATATTGACACAATAGACACACCATCGAATACAAAGCGCATCACAAGGAGTCAATCAAACGCCATTATGGCCAACAACGGCCGAGAATACCCAATATTCTATATCAAATTCCCAAAAACCATTAAGGCTAATAATGACCGAAGTACCTAAATTTAGATTTTGACTTGCCAGACCGCATTTTGGTAATAAGCTTCCGATACGAACGGACATGCTCACACTGCCCTTCGTGACGGAAATTTATTAACAAGGCACCCTGAAGATGCCTGTTGCGATTCAGGCAAAACGTTGGTTGACGAACGATCCTTCTGAGGATCAGATTTTGACGCGGGTTACCCCCAAAGAAATTAAAGCTAACATATATATATATATATCGACGGCTCCTACGTATAATATCGTAACCCACAAATCGACGATTTTTAGTTTTTTGTGTATTTCATATGTATTTAATTATATCTTTATTTCCAAGAAAGAAAAAAATATTCTGCAATAAATAACGTTTTTTTCGGACGTATTTTATCGTATCTCAAACAATCACATATTTTTTACGAAGTATACTATCGTATGTAACACTTACGATAGTTTGCGTTGGAAAATAACATAAGATAATTTTATCGTATGTAACACTTACGTTATTTTACGTCGTGTCTTTTCCGAAGTAAAATGTTGTAAGCAATTTATACAATATTTTACATCACGTCTTTTCCGAAGTTAAATGTTGTAAGTCATTTATACGATATTTTAGGTCGCGTCTTTTCCAAAGTATAATATCGTATGTGCATTTCTACAAAAACCTTGAATTATTTCGACTGTTTTGTGATTATTTATAGACTACAGTATAAAGTAAAATATTGAAACAAAATTACAAAATTGGGCAATATTTAGATTTATACCGGACGAAAATATGTTCAAATCCTTCTCCTGTAAAATTGAATTTTGTGGGTTACGATATTATACGTAGGAGCCGTCGATATGTGGGAAGACTGATGAGGATGAAGCCGCAGTGTTTGAATAGTATTTATTGAGATTTAATAATGACAAAGTTACAAGTATATAGACGTACCACTATAACTTGGCGTGCGAGGGAGGGCGTCCCTGTCGCGTAACAGAAGTTGTCAGGATGTAAATTTATTACACAATACATAATGTACAGAATGACCGGTGTCATATTAAATACAGAAATTTGGTCGGGCAGCACTAAAGAAACCATGCAGTAATGGCAGTCGTTCTATCTGTCAAACTGTCAGATGGTAATATCGGTCCATTATTCGCTTTTTCAGCTTCGCAAAACTTTAATACTTCATTGGCAATTATTCTTGCACCATCCCGGACTGTTTTGGACATAATAATTCAGTGTATATTGGTAATCAAGATGTCACAGTTCCCGACCAAATACAAAATTGAACTAAATGACAGGGCGAGAGGTTACCGCCGGGTGCGGGCGGGGCGGGTTTTAGTTCAAAATTCGCCGCACGCCAAGTTACGTTGGGCAAGCAATAGTAATTACAGTTACACAATAAGGAGTCGATTAATGGCGAGAGCTTCCGCAGTATAAGCGGTTCACGTCAAAGTGAGATGTATAACGAAGAGGGCTTCCGCCGTATTCGAAAAACCCCGCAGGAGTGAGATGGTCTGCTCTGGAGACTACCGTTTATATAGTGATCGTGAACAAAGGAATTGGGGGTGTTATGATTCGTCTTTACTCGGCCGCGCGTGTGGTATTTAGTATAGATCAACAAGGTGCGTTTCCTTGCTCTCCATGCCCTCTGCTATACATTGCCTTTGTACTCGGCCATTGGCCCGGCTTACATTGTCGCCTGTTTGCTGTGCTCAGCGATCTTGCCTCAACCTCTGTATCGAGGGCGACGGCCTGCCGTACTTCGATGTCAGCATATGCGGTACCTCATTACACGGGTGTGTGTGTGTACGTGTCTTTGGCCACCACATATATACATATTTATATAAAAGATAATAATATTGTATAATCATAACAAAACTTAAAAATAAACTCAGTAATGAGACTTGGTAACCAATCGAAATAATAAGAAAACATGAACATCAATATGGCGGCCCTCTTAGCCCTATGGGTATGACACTGGCCTCTCACACCGAGGGTTCCGAGTTCTATTCCCGGTGAGATCATATTATACACTAATAAAATATTCAAGTCCGTGCCATCTTTTGATATTGTTAGCAAAAAAAACAAATTTATTCCATATACATATCTTAAAACAAGTTACAATTTTGCATTTCAGATTCAAAGTCATTTAACTTTGTATCTGAAATGTGTACTCCACATGCTAAGTTATTTAAGAATGCTTGAATTATGTGATGCACAGGGCCCCAGGACAAACCCCAATCATCACTACAACTCAAACATAATCATAAGGAGAAAATATGGCCTATGTTTTCCGCCGGGTCTTAAAGAATAAATATGCAAAATTTTGGTCAGCTAGATCAAACGGTTTAGATTTATATAGAAAATATAAAGAAAGGAAGGAGGGGTGGGGTAAAGGGGAAGGGGGCAAATGTCACCTATGTGATCTGCCAGGTCTTAATATGTATGCAAAATTTGGGTCAGATTGGTTAAACGGTGTAGATTTGTCTAGAAAATATATCGGGGAGAGTGGGAGGGGTAAAGGGAGAGGAGAGAAATGTCGCCTATGTTAACCTGCTGGTTTCTGAAAAACAAGTATTCAAAATACGGTTCAGATCGGTCAAACTGTGTAGATTTGTATAGTGAACAGACAGACATTGAATTTTATTGGTATTAATACATATTTTGCTAAATTGGGGCATTATTTTTTTAGAGAACGTTGGCAGTAGATCGATGGAATGAAAGAGCGATTTGATGTCATTGTTTATTTCTACCCGGGGATATGCCCCGGGAGCTAGTGAAAATGTACAAGTAATAAATAATATAAATGATGAACAAAGGAATAGATGATTTAACGCGGCACAGGCCTGCCCAATGTTACAGCAGAAGCCCAACTAGTGTGGTGTCGCCATGTCCGTAGCTCGAACTGAGTCCTCGCTATCGAAGACAGGTACTGGCGTGGATCGGCTGGGTACCACTACAGTTTTCTCAATACATAATAATAAATGAGCTATTTATATGAGAAACGTGTACGGGAGTATTATATACAATGACCCAGGGCCCACAACCTGTATGAGCTGGTTTAAGTGATCACTCTACACAATACAATGTTCACCAATTCCAGTGTAAGAACATCCACACATTATCATATTTTGTATGTGTTCCAAATCTGAAAATCTTCCATATATTTGATGGGACTATGCTAGAGACATCTGTAGTTCTTCTCATGAAAAAGTATACAGTCAGCAGGTTGTTATTGACCCTGATAGATTGTCTTAGAGGTCTTTATAAAATATGTATTTATGTGTAAATATCTAATATGACACAATAAAATTTAAAATTATTTCATTTGTATGACTTACCAAATCACAATTATTGATGCTGATTGATTTTGTGTTGATTTGTTTAATTGTGGTTTTGCAATTTGACCCTTGGTATGATTCATAAATTTTGACGAAGCACTCCCTCCATAGATGACTTTATGCTACTATATATACAAGGTGTTCAGCTTATGTGTCTATCAAACAGTGATTACCTGCTCATCTGTTCATTTGCTAGGCACTGCTGAATAATTCAAAATGAAATTCCAACTGGTAAGTTTTCTTGTGTTTTATCATCCTATTGGTCCTTAAAAAGTAAAAATGATAATCATTAAAGAATTTTGATAAGTATAAAGTAAATTTGAATATGAATTAAATTGTTATTAATTCACATTCAAATTGATTCTTAATTTTAAATTGGCAGCTGTTCAAAACTTTTCAAAATTTGTAACTCCGTTAATATTTCTATAGGAGAAAAAGTAAAATAAATGGTTGAAAGTTGTAAAACAATAATAAAAATAATGTAATTCTTGCAGTGAGTGACAGACTCATAGATTTTTAAAATCAGAGCATGCAAACTTTTGACAAATGCATAAATATTTTATAATTCGTCACAAACTGGAAGAAGATCTCTTTTCCAGTGAATTAGTTTCAGGTAAACTAAAGGTATGTAAATCATCCATTACCGTTTATTTAAGGCGATACGGCTTTTTATAATATAATTTATAATATAATCATTTTTATAGTAATAAGGTGATAAGGATTTTTATAATACGCACGGAAATATTTTTAAAATTTTCTATTTCTTGCTGGGGTATTTTTATTAGTCCATATTAGCACAGGGAAAAGTATTTTTTGGTGTGGAATTTTTGAGCCACTGTCTAACGTGAGCCCCCGTGCACCGCATTGGCCATTGCGTGGACTGTTGCTCTTTCAGTCAGAGATGTCGCTCAATAAAATTATCAACCATTCGCAAAAATTATTTTATAATTGTTTTATGTGATAGGTATATGTATATTTTATATTTTAAATAAATATATATATATATTATTTTTTTTATAGTATCTGGGTTTTATATCCTTGTTGTTTAAAATATTTTATTGAAGGTATCTATGTTTTATATCCTTATTCCAGACTACTAAGCTATAAATTGTTTTTGAGGAGGATTTTATAAGAACAGAAACATTCGTTTAAGTTTTTCAAAAATGCTATATATGATTAAAATTTTCATCTAATGCTTCGGCATTAGAATGCTAATTTTATAACCGGTTCGAAAGAATGGGAGAAATCTCTGAATTCAGCCTCATATTAAATTCAGGCCTGATATTTATTACAACCAAAAGACATTAATCTTCGAAGAGCGGTAAAAAGAAGTAGATTTTTACAATCGTGTAATTTTTTTCTGAAACTAAATGATTTATTTGTTTTTTAAAATACTAATGATACGATTTTATATTGAAAATCAGACAAACCAAATAACATTGGTCTTATTAATTTTAAAGCTTACACCTATTTGAATTGTTCAAAAATTATAACACATTGTTATTTTTTATTGTTTAAAAAAGCAATAATTATAATCCCAGTTTTGTGATTGATACAAAATCTTCTCCTTCATACTTGGATCATATACACCGACTGTATGCATTTATAATATCTACATATGTATATGTACATCAAGGGCGGATCCAGCTTTGGCGCCAGGGGGGGGTCACTTTAAAATAAGGTTTAAAATATGTCCTGACTCCGCTGCCACTTCACCATCCACAGCCGATATTCGTTTACAACGACAGAAACTGAAGTATTATCTAGTAACAATGTATAGTCGGTTGCTAGTTGTTTCACAGTTTCAATGTCTTGATTACTGTATTCGCTTTTTGGCTTGAAAACGCTTAGTTGAAACAAATTAAGTATTTCAAGAGACAGACGATGCTGTAGGTCACTTATTATTGAATCCAAAATCCCGTCCATGTATGAGAAAAAAAAATTTCAGCTACACAATCACAAGAGGTATCAAAATTTGCGTAATTTTACACAAATTGCGAAAAAAGTAACAAAAAATAGAATTGATCTTGAGGGCTCTACCGAGCTTTGAAGTTTTGTAAATTTTACGTTTTTATAGTTAAACCGTTTGCCTAAAATAATAAAAAAAATCATGTTTAAAAGGTATTTTAGGATTGAAATTAATAAAACAAAGCACAAGAAAATAAAATAAACAAAATATAGATTATAATCAATGACAAAAACTAAAAATTTTAACTTATTTTTGTGTCCAAAATTTGGCATTTCTGCTCGAGATTGCATCCTGGTTCTAATAAAGCCATCTCTAGAAGTAACGTCAGTTACACTTTGTGAGGCGTCTGTTATATTCTCTAGGACCCTAAGTGCCACCATTTAAGGTCAAGAATAAATGACGAAGGGGTAACTCATTGACATGAAGCATACAAACACACCATTGTAACGGTCTCTGCAAATACTCCTCTAAATATTGAATCACGCCACCCTTCCAATCGGTTTTAGTTGCAGTTCCGTCACATTCAACGCAAATCACGTCATCTTAATTCCAACCTCGACCCTCTACTAAAGTTGTGATCGAAATAAGAATTCCCTTTGCAGTGCCACGTCTTTCGGTATTGTGTGTCCCAAATAAATTTATCCAGGCTGTGCTAAAATTGAGATGTGGTCTTCTAAAACTTCTTTGCGATGGTCTTTTCGTCCATCAAAGTAAATGCTTTTTATAACAATACCTCCAATATCTTTTGAAGCTTCCGGGCTTTAGATACATCTCTGTAGATCTTATTTTTATCAATAACCAAAAGTTAAATCTTCGGTAGAGACCAAGCCGACGTCAGTCAAAGCCGCAGAAGCCACAGCAGCAGCAGATTGCGTAGATAAACCGTATCTATCACAGATTTTAGCAACTGTCGGCAAAGGCAATGTATTCCAATTCGCCGTTGAAGTCAATGGTGTCTGTCTAGGGCGAGTTTGTCGGAGATGCTTCTGTTATCGGATACGTTTCTGGGGAAGATTCACGCACTGAATCTTCATCACAATTTGCTGAGACAGAATCGGTTTCTTGAGTAAAACACGACTTTTTTGTTACCCTTATGGACTCTAAAATTTATCTCTGCTGTCGTTTAATTAATCTAGCCGTTTCTTTCTTATCAAAACCGCTTATAACCATTTTCCTATCATTTATTTGATCCAACAAAAACTTCTCTCATTGATGTAAACTTTCTTAGGTTTTAGACACGAACAAGATTCAAATGAAGTGCATTTACAAGCGGAAACGTCAAGAAGTTTCTCAGATGACTAAAAAACATTTCAGTTTATTTTCAAAACTATCATTTCGTTTATTTTTGGGGTATCTTTTCAAATTGAGATACTTTTCGAAATTGGATTTCATTAATTAAATAGTTGCAACTGGAATCGAAGTTTAGGTCCAAATATTGTTGATCTCTTCGGAAACAATCACATATATATCTGATTTGGATGGATTTTTTCAATTATACGTGAATTTCAGGTCGTTCTTGACAAATAAAATAAATTAAATGACGTCCCTTACAGTTGGTAGCTGCTGATTGTCAAGTTCTTTGTATGGTCCGAACATAGCATAAGTAGTCTGACTACGCCTCGAACTTCTTATTTAAAAATCACAAAATCCGCTTTTACTACTGTAACAATCGCCATGGTACTTTTATGGCATAAAAATTATTTTGGCTACGAAGAAAACACTCGCGAGTCAAGTTAAGAAAGTCCTCAAAACAACTTCAAACTTGAGGGTATTTGCAAGTTGAAACCTAACAAATTTGAAGTTGCTGGTAACGTGTTGTTGCATGCAAATCGAAACGTCATGTATGATTTACACCTAAATAGAATAAAAAGTAAATATTTTTTTGTATTTAGTTCAGGAGCCAAATTGAGGATAGCGAAATATCACCATAAAAATGACAATTTTTCAAAACTTTGTAGATCGGTAGAACCCTAAAGATATAGTTTTATTTTATCTCTTGTAGGTCTTTTATAGGTCTTGTGTTAAGATAAGCCAAAAAAATTTTTATCGGGACAGCCTAATAATGTATATGGCTCTGCGGAAATACTCTTCAGCAGATTGAGCAGGTTGGTTATTGGCCCTATGTACACACATGTCTTGACACCATTCTGGGACATTTAATTTCTACATATAATTGCTCAGCTACTTTTTTAGCCTCTTCAAAAGCTGTCGGTAAATTACGTCCGCATTTTCTCTTTTATTTTGTAGAACACTTATAGTATCATTAATAGCGTCCGCAGATTTTTTTTATCAATCGAGTTCGATTGCAGTATTGTGCTTAAAGATACAGTAGTACCTGAAAAATAAAAAAAGTTAGTGAGTGACTGAATGTGAGTATGAGTATTTTAATTAGTGGTCCACCTAGGTCCTGGACCCAGCCCAGGGGGGGGTCATGACCCCCATGACCCCCCCCCCTGGATCCGCGCTTGATGTACATCTATAAAATCGTTAAATGTATGTACCTAGATATTTATACCAGGTGCATCAATTCTTTTAATAATAATAAAATCACATGTACGAAGCTATTTATATGGGATACGTGTATGAAAGTCTTAAAAAGTGGCATTAATTGAAAGCTTTGACATAGTTATATGATGTGATGTTTAAAAACCCAGTGAACTTATATGATTGACCTAATTGTGTAGATTTATTACATTGCCCTTGCCCCCACTTTATAGAGCTGGCCCAAAGACCAGTACCTTAATTGGGCCCCCGTTCTTTTCGAAATAACTTTTTTTCTTGAGGTTTTTTTATTTTAATATAATTAATTAGTGAAAAATTTATTTTAATATTAATTAATTGGTGAAAATTAAAATGAATCATTATTACCTTATATTTATTAAACATTGAAAATATCACATGAAACATCTAATTAAGAAAAAATTCATAGAAAACGATTCATAAAAATACTGTACTTAATTGAATTTAAAATTAAGTAAAATAGTCTGTATGATACATAAGACTACTCAATTTACATAATTGTTCATAATTGCATATATTCAAATATAATAAATAAAATATAAATATAATAAATAAAATAGCTACATAAAAATACTCTAAAATTGTTTGGTCTTTTATTGAACAAAACTTTTCAATGACTTTTTTTAAAAATTATAAGTTTTATAAATAAACTAGGATTAAGTTGAAAATAAATTTGTGGGTGGAAACAAAGTTTAGATTCGAACAGTACAGATTTGCATCGAAAATATGTCAGGGGTGAGGGGAAGGGGTATGAGAATAAGGAAGAAATATCACCTATGTTACTCGCTGAGTCCTAAAGAATAAATTTCCAAATATTGAGTCCGATCGGTCAAACGGTACAGATTTGCATCGAAAATATGTCAGGGGAGGGGAAGGGGTCTGAGAATAGGGGGGAAATATCGCCTATGTTACTCGCTGAGTCCTAACGAATAAGTTTCCAAATTTTGAGTCTCATCGGTCAAACGGTACAGATTTGCATCGAAAATATGTCAGGGGGAGGGGAAGGGGTACGAGAATAGAGGTAAATATCGCCTATGTTACTCGCCGAGTCCTAAAGAATAAGTCATCGGTCAAACGGTACAAATTTGCATCAAAAATATGGCAGGGGGAGGGGAAGGGGTATGAGAATAGGGAGGAAATGTTGCCTATGTTACCCGCCGGGTCCCAAAGCATAAGTATGCAAAATTTGAATCGAATCGGACAAACGGTGTGGATTTGTATAGAGAACAGACAGACAGACAGACATTGAGTTTTATAGGTATAGATTTTGGGTGTTTCAAAATTGATTTGTATTGATTGTGATTATTTTTATATAGGAAAAACGTGTAGAAATTTTGAAGTTAGAGTTAAGGAACACTTAGGCCTCGGGTACGATACGAGCGGCAAGCGGCAGAGCGTCAGAGCGTCAAGGCGCCCGAGTAGTGAAGGAAGCCGGCCACGATATGACTAACCTCAGTACTGTGCCGTCAATGTGACCCTTACTACTCGGGCGCATTAACGCTGCGCATTAATCGTACCCGAGGCCTTAAGATGTTTAAATAGTAATAATTATTCTGAATTTTCTATCAATCCTTTGGCTATGGATCATTCTTTTCATATTAATAAGGGTTTACAAATTTTACGTACAAATTATACAGAATCACAGTCTGATAAATTAGAAATTTTGGAAATAAGAAAAAGTGTTAATAGTAAATTGAATATTATAAATAACCAGGTCCTTTTTACAATTAGTTATCTTTTAAATTTATTTTCATGTTAAGTAGGTACTTTATTATTATTCATTTTCCATATATAACTTTTTAATATTTTGTCTATACTTCGATTTTTTAATTTAATTTTGTTAGTATACAATTTTATCCCAATGAAGGGGCCATGGGCTCTGAAACATGTTGATATTTTCAATAAAATAGTGGTGAAAACAAAGTTTATTTATATTAATTATATATTTATGTAAGTTTACCAAGACAACTTATGCATGGGGGGATGAGATCTGCAGAAGTGTCCTATTAATGTAAGCTTTGGTATTTAATAATGTATCTTTCTTTCCAGATATTTCTCGTGTTCGTATGCCTGGCCGTAGTCGTCATGTGTGCCCCCTTTGATGATTCTAACACTGGATCCAACCACCAGGGAGACTACAATAGCAGACCAGAGAACGCCAACGTGTTTGAGCTCAAAAAAAAATTCTTGAAGTTGCTTTTAATCGGTTAAAGAAGAGCATAACAATATTTTGGCAACAAGTTGTCAATACATTTTAATTGGGTATAAACTATTTTAATTAAATGTGAAAATTTTGGAATTGTCTATAGTACACCCTACAAACTTTTGTTTCCTGCAATCCTGCAAATGTTTGCAGTATTATCACTGTATAATCACAATATAATCCTGCAAATGTTTGAAGTATTATCACATATTGTTGAGACGAGTCACCTAATTTTATGGTTTATATTTATATTCTTGGTTTATAATTTAATCTATCAATTTTCTTTTTTAATTTGGTTCTGTATACATGACGGAGCACTGAATGCACAACTTGGGCACGAAGTAGTTAAACATTAATATTAGTTGTGGTGGTGATCAATTCCCTTAAATAAATTTTATATTACTTTTATCCGCTGAGTTTTATTTTTGATAGTTGGTCTTCTTTACGATAGAATAATATAAGTTATATGATTTGTGATGTTTGCATATCGTAATTTGGTGCAGTATGTGTAAGGTGACCAGATTTTAACATCTGTGAAGCGGGACACCATTGACAGGTGGGGAGTGGGGGTCTTGTTTAAAAAGTGCTCTAGAACAAAAAAAATTATTATCACGCAAAAAAAAGTTATGTTTGAGTGAGAAAAAATTTACCTTGAGTGTCACTATATTAATGAATTTTTTATATTATATAAGACTCAGCCAAAATGAAACACAGCTATTGAGTAATGCCATAGGGGCCATTCAAGTATTACGTAAGCACCAAGGGGGGGTGGGGGGGGCTTAACTTTTTTTTTTGACATGGGGGATGGGGGGTCTGGATGGTGATTAGGTCAGCAATATTTATTTAATTACTTTTTCTGATTTTTTTCAAAATTTGGAAACTATCAAGTCTTTATCATACCTCTTTCAAGTCATTAAATCGTCACATCAAGGAGATCCATAAAAAAAACACGCACACCAAAATGAGAGTGAGTCCAAGAGTGGCTGCTCGTCTCGTTGTGTTAATGAATTGATGTAATATGATAATAGTACAAACTTTAGACGATGTTGAATGGCTCGAAGAGAACGATGTCAATTATGTGTCATGGTCCTAAGACAATTAATTTGGATTTACTAATTTTTTTAGTAGAACAAAATGTATCTATACCTATAAAACTCAATGTCTGTTTGTCTGTTCTCTATACAAATCTACACTGTTTGTCCGATTCGATTGAAATTTTCATACTTATGCTTCAGGACTCGGCGGGTAACATAGGCAACACTTCTCCCTATTCTTTTACCCCTTCCCCCCTAATATATTTGAGATGAAAATCTGTACCGTTCGACCGATCAGACTCAAAATTTGGAAACTTATTTTTTAGGACATGGCGGGTAACATAGGCGACATTTCTCCCCTATTCTTTTACCACTTTCCCTCCCCCTGATATATTTTCGATGCAAATCTGTACCGTTTGACTGATCGCACTTAAAATTTTCAAACTTATTTTTTAGGACCCGGCAGGAAAACTAGGTGACATTTCCTTCCTCCCCTTCTACCCTTTCCCCTCTCCCTGATTTATTTTCGATGCAAATCTATACCATTTGAATCAAACTTTGTTTCCCCCACAAATTAATTTTCAACTTAATCCTTAAGAGGTTACATGTAGTCAGAAGCGCAAAAAAATAGACATTTTCAAGATTTTTTTTGAACGGTTGTGTTGATTCAATACATAATACCAACGTTTTACACTATATTTTAAGTAACTAAACCGAAAATTTCAAATAAAATTATTAATACTTGGCCACAATAGAAGCTCGATTCTTGACCCCTGTCTTGCAAATAGTGCCTCGCGGTGACCATCAGTGCTTCTTAGTGGTTTATCTAAATTTAATAAAACAAAAAAAAAATTAGTAGTTCAATAGTTTATCTCGTGCTTAATCAAAGATTTTTTATTTTTTTTCAATTTAAGCAATATGGCGGTCTTTGAAAGCTTAATTATGAATTTTGAGGGAAAAAAGCACTCATTTATTATTTATAAAAAAAAATTTAAGTAAAAAAAAACAATCATTCGATTAAGCACAAGTTTTTAATGCCTAAAATATGATGTTCAAATTTCATTTAAATCTGTCGAGTAGTTTTTGAAATATCGTGGTCACCGTTTTTGAAAATGTTATTTTGAGAAAAACGCGTTTAAAGTTTCATGCATAAATAATTAATACAAATGTAATTTTAAAAATTTCTTTCATAGAGTCATCTATTTCTGGTACATATAATAGATCTTCTGCCGATGTGTAAGCATCCAAAATGTCAATTTGTTTTTGTCTACCTCTCATTCTGCCTTCTCGAGTGATCTGATTTGCATGTTGGTCAGCAATCTTTATGCGCTCTATATCAAGTTTTTCAGCATACCGGTGTGCATTAGGCCCACAATTTAATCCTATTGCATTGGCAATCGTCAAAGGAGCGTTAGTTTAATTTTGAACTTCACAGGAGGGCAAAATAAAGTTTTGTCAATCTGATTTTGTCAATGTTTCTCTTATTATTAAATGATTTGCATATTTGTTAATCCAAAACACAGATGAAAATCTAGTAATAAAATAAGTATTGACAAAATCAGATTGAAAAAACATTATTTTGCTCTCCTGTAAGGTTTGAAATAATCACTAACGCCCTTTTGGCTTTCTACCCTCGATATATTGATTCTTGTAATAATGTTATGCCTTGTATTTTGTGTCTAAGTAAATACCAACACATTTTTAAAATATATATTCTTAATGGACAATTGAATTTAATGGAAAAATTGATGTCTCGCCTTTTTATGGTTAAATGGATATTTCAAAGCTCCGTAACTCACTATGGAAGTAATGTTGTGAGCTGGAAATAGTTGTGTTAATCTCGTAATACAGAACAAGTGCAAATTTCACAATACCAGAGCTCACCATTCAAGAGTTTTTGCTGCTACGGACAAATGGATTTTCCGCTAAACATATTAGACATTGGTGTGAAATAAAAAAATATCAGGGATTTTCGATTAATAATTTTTATTAATTTACAATTAAACAAATTAAGTACAAGTTATAAATAAAGGTATAAATAAAATTATAAAAATAAAAAATATCAAATCAATAATAACTGGTTCGTCATATAGTAATCCCCATAGGATTAAATGAGAACTTGGCATATTATAAATAATAGTGTGAATAAATAAAAGGGTTAATATAAAAATTTTCAAATCATTGATAACTGGTTGGTGGTGTGATCTCCGTAGGACCATGGGAGGGGTTCTCCGAACTTGACTTTGTGTGCGAGGCTCCTGTGAGGGTAGAGGTTTGGGTGGTCCACGTAGGCCTGGCAGGCGGAGCACCACACGGACAAGTCTGCCAGAGACAGCACCAAGGGATGTTCAGTCTGCTCGCAGTGCTGCACCATGTGCCCCCCTATGTAGCGGCCACACGCCCTCTGGAATAATAATAATAATAATTGATCTTCAAATCCTTTTGCTTAATTCTGTATTGGTAAATAAAATTAATGAGAAAAAGATGATAGATTAAAGATTGTACAAAAAAGGATTATTTTATGTGGATCAGCATTTCTTCGTACAAAAATAACAGTAAATACGAGTTGTAATCAGTAGAGATAAGAAAATATAGGATGAAAGGGGATTTACACGTAGTTTGAATCTCATTAACCTTTCCTCTCCGATGCAGTAAACCAAGTTGACATTGCCTCTAATTATGTAAACATATTAAATACAGAGTACAAAATCCAAATTTACTAAAACAATGTGATGCACACACTTGCAATGCTGCAGGAAGGCAGAACAGTTGTTTATCAATCTTGATAAATGAGCAATCATAATTTATTTTTCACAATATTGATTAATCCCCGCCCCATGCAAATCTTGCTAGATATACCTTGTGTGAGGAATATAAAACTAGGACGGTTAATGTGATTTTGTACCCCTGACTTTTATGCAGAAATTCTTGAGTACAAATGTCAGTTTTATCATTATAGTTTAATTAATATACAAGGTTATTTATTCGCAGGACTATACTCCTGCCTTGATTATGAGTCGAAAATGTTGAAGCTATCATGACCTACCAATAGTTATGGAGATATGCGACATCAAAGTTGGCATTTTTTTTTCCAATATTTCTGACTTATTTTTTGTAAAACGTTGGACAATTATTACAGTAACTAATATAAATTATGAAAAATTCATTTGTTTCTATCAAGTCAAATAAAAAAATAAAAACCTTTGAATTCCAATTGGAAAACATTCCAATTGGATTTTTTTCACGGTTTTAATCATTTTATTTAACTTGTACAGAAACAAATGAATTTTTTATAATTGATATTAGTTACTGTAATGATAGTAACGTTTTACAAAAAATTAGTCAGAAATATTGAAAAAAAAATGCCAACTTTGATGTCGCATATCTCCATAACTATTGGTATTAGGTCATGATAGCTTGAACATTTTCGACTCATAATCAAAGCAGGAGTATAGTCCTGCGAGGTTATTAATGTTTTACAAATAATCCTGTATTGCATAATGCCCGCGCGCCGCTGATTTCTGAATATTTGAAACCCTAAAAAACTTATATACAGTTGATATAAATAATTAACTTACAGTAAAGCAGTGTAGGCAGACCCAATTCTCCTCGGTGTGATCACAGTCGACACACTTCTGCCCTTGAGCAAACATCTCCTCTGAAGATTCAGGACTGACAGAATCCACATGGGGGCACCAGTTCAACGGGACCACAGCGTACATTTCTTCATTGAGTATTGCCTGTTACAATGTAACCAAATAAAATTATGAATGGTTATTCTTTTATTACTCAATATCCATCTCCACCATGAATGAGGCCACATCCATCCAACGATTGACTCCTTTACATATTTAACTTATGGAACAATTATTGTGTATCTGTCCTGATAAAGATACAATGGTATCGAAACCGGTCAACATTAAAAATAATCAATGTGGTTTGTATAAAGTTTCTTAGTTTTTAAAGAAATAATATAAACTGTTTTTAAATTTCATAATACTATGCAAATGTTAAGTTGCTACATGATACGGGAAAAATATTACTAACATCCATATTTTCAGCCAAGTAATCCACGAGAGTTTGATTTTTACTGCCATCTAGATTACTGGCGGAGCTGGAAGGTCCCGCGTGAGAGCTGCTCCCGGCTGCGTGGCTGTCGGATGCTCGCGAGGAAGGCTCTTCTTTTTGATCAGGTACATTTTTTGCTTTATCTACATTTTGTTTATTAAAATCTACCTTTTTACAGTCGGAATGTTCAACAATTTCACTTTTAGCGGGAGCCGCATTATTGTTTATATTTTGCGTTGAATTAGAATCAAGAGAAAGGGAATCAACATTCTGGATGATTGATTCTATATTTAGATCCGTTTTAGAATTGTCCAATGATATTCGAGTCTCACAAGAAGAATTCTGATCTGTGCTATTAAAGCTGGAATCATCATCTTCTTTATCAGATTTATTTAATACGTCGTTTCTTATAATTTGAGGTTCCTTGATAATCAGACCGCGGCTTTTTTCCGGAGTCGGTAATATGCTTTCTTTTGGCAACGCCACTTGAAAACAGATATGTTTCCAATACTGTTTATGAGTAGCAATAACGTCGTTAATAGATTCCACCGCACTAGGATGGGGCGGTTTCCTGGATTCATAATGATGAACCAACGGGTCTCTGAGGAGAGCCTTGGTGCACATAGCCATCGCGTACGATATGGCTGTTACATTGTAACCTCCCTCCAGACACAATATCAACCTGCCGCCAGCTAGTCCTGAGAGCCAATGAGTCATCCTTCCAAAACATTCTGGCGTTACTTTGCAACCTTAAAAAAAACATTTATAGTAATGCTTATGTCCCAGGGAACTACATTAAAAAACGATGAAAGCAGACAGTTAAATTAAGATTTTAAAAAACTAGGTTCCTTGATTTTAAAAACTGTTTTTCCCTGACTTTTGAAAGATTTGTTAAAAATATTTTATTATTTAAAATATTATGCAGTTTACATAAGAGTAGAAAAATCATTAAGTAAGGACAATAGCAGAGTGAAACCGTGATTTTAATATTTTATGGGGATTGAAGTAAAATGTTGTAAAATAGGGGAAAGTGTGAATTGAGGGTAATCATGCTTTTAGTACAATATGAGTGATTTGAATAAATAGTCATTGCTTTATTACTGCAGCACATTTGAAACTCAATGATAAACATAAAAAAAATTTATCCAGATCACAGATAAATTATTCACTCGCATAAAATAAATAAACATCTCTGGAAAATTTATGACACTAATTTACAAAAAATAAATTGTTTCGAAGAAATTTAATGAGTATCTTGACCTTGGGCCTGCAAAAATATTTTATCCCATACATGAAAAAAAATTAGTGAAATTTGTTACTTTTTCTTGTTGCATTTATTACTTATTCTTGGTGCATTTTCGATTGTTAACTTTTGTATGAATTTTTTCATGAAATTTTCATCACTTGCACCATATTTTATATTTCTTGATTATTAGGTGCCTTTTTTGTTTGCATTTTATGTTTCGGGAGATGTTTTAATATGTATTTTTAAACATTTAAATTAAATATGTACTGAGTCAATCAAAAGTATTGAACATTTATATGGTTTATTAAAATATTTTAGTAGCATTTTGAACATCTTTATGTTTCAGCATTACCATTTTTAGGATTTTACTCCAAACGATTTGTTTGTAAAAGAACATTGGTTGCAGGGAACCTTTCTTTTCATGTACGTGCAGTGCAGATATCTTAGCACCAGATTTTGTAGATAGAAACGAGACAAGAAAATTGCGATAACATCTGGGATTCACTGAATATCTAATGAAAGATTGTTTATTATTGACAAACCTCCGAGGGGGTCGCCGATGCAGGCATCAAACCCAGCAGACACGAGCACAAGTTCAGGGTTGAATTCGTACGCAAGAGGGAGAATTATTTGTGTAAAGGCTGCCAGGTACTCTACGTCACCCATTCCTCGCTGAAATACAACATTCATTATTTTACTTCTTAAAATAAAGTAAAATGATTTAATGGATTTTGAGATATTAAAAAATTATCGCAGTAAAATGAACACTGCGATTATAAAATTGTATACCTTGTTCCATGGTATATTAACATTGAATCCAGCTGCAGTCCCCGTGCCCACCTTCGTGTGGTCACCCTCTTTGGAATGGGGGAAGAATGTTCCGTGGTCGTACCGATGCAGTGAAATGTACAATACTCGAGGGTCGTCAAGGAATATGCTTTGTGTGCCATTGCCATGGTGAACATCCCAATCCACTATCAGGATTCTGTTGAAATATTCAGTGATGAAATACAGAATAAACAAACACATTTGAAAAAATACTACATTATCAACAATTCATAGGCGATTTCATAAATTTTTGGAGGGTTTTTGATGAATTACTGCATTGGTAGATTGAACATACCCAATATGGTAATGTGAAAGGAAAAATTCTTCACATGAAAAAGAATCTTCACATGTTCAATTGTGCTGCAAGTGTCTGTGTTGAAAACAGGCAGAGTAAGTATGGCAATTGAATAATGCTGACAGTAATTCACTAAGGTTTATTGAATATGGTGAAATGATTTACACAATTAATGCTTGTTAAAAGTTCAACGATGGTATGAATTGAAGGTATACCTCTTTCCCTTTAAAAAAACAATCGAATTAGTTAGTATGTGTAAGACATGCATATGAGGCACTATGTTTCATTGTGTTGGTGTTTATACCTGTAAAAACCAACACAATGAAACATTGTGGGTCGTAAGCGCGGCTTACTCATACTAATTCGATTGTCTTTCTTAAATGGAAAGAGGTGTACATGGTGCAAACGGCATAGAGCTGCACCGCTAGTTCTGGGCTTCTGATTAGATGGACTCGCTACTCGCTACATGTTACAGTCAGATCTTTATGTAGCTCTCAGTCTCTGTCGCAAACAAATTATTGTTTGGATTGTGTTGTGCCGCTCAGTGTTGTATTCATAAAGTTGTGCAAGTTACATTTGCCTGTCCCCACACAGATTTTCTAGCGACACAGGCTACACAATAAGGGTCTGTTGTTTGATCAGAAGTAAGAGTAATAGTTAAGAAAAAAGCATAGATTTTTGAATTCTCCACCAATCAAAACACCCGTTTTCGTAAAAATCTATGCTTTTTGCTTAACTCTTACTCTAACTTCTGATCAAACAACAGGTCCTAAGTATTACGTATATAAATTAAATAAATAAATTGCGAGGGCCTCTGCTTTCCAGAGTGAATCATTGACAAAAGGTAAATAAAACTAGGAGTAAAAGATGAACCGAAAAGAATTAAAAAAATAAGGCCTAGAAACACTGTTTTAGCTCCAAAAACATTGGCAGATCCGATAATGCACTGCTGCCCTTGAGTATTCATAATTTTATGTATGCTCAATTTTTGTCGAGTTGACTTTTGAGTTCCAGGTCTGTTATTACTGATAATTCAACCTGAAACATCATCTGTTTCTGTTTGTAGTTCATATATTTGTATTGCGCTATTATCATTTGGAGGCCTTCATCAGGACCCTGTATCATAAATCCACCCCTCGGTCTTACGGTGCAGTATGCCATTCAACTAAAAGTTTAATGTTGTTTGGTAATGCTATTTACCTAAATTCCCAGCTTTTCTATGTTTCTTCAAACACCTTAACTTAAGACCATCGATTTTTGACATAAGATAAACATACATTGTTTTTATTGTAACAAATAAAAATATGATGTCAAGATTATTTGTGGAATTTCATTTCAAGATAAGCTTGTGAAAGGGTAATTTTCATAATTCAATGTTTCAAACTGCTACTAACAATAGTTACCTTTTAAGCGAGTGGCATGAGAGGGCGTACTTGGCGGCAACTGCGACATTGTTGAATATGCAGAACCCACAGTGGACATCTTCAGATGCGTGGTGGCCAGGAGGGCGCACGGCACATACCCCTCCACGCGACTCCCCACCCAGGACGCTATCCACCACCTGAAAATGGAAGACAAGATTTTATTTAAAGAAATAAATATGTATTTAAAGTGAAAAAGAAAATAATGTACTATTTTATAACTGATTTTTCTTTAATATGATTTTACAGAGGCTTCTTGGGTAAAATGTGTGAGTAAACAGTGTAAAAAATGTGCGCAATAATGTATTTTATACGGCGGGTGAGGGTCTTATCTACAGGATGTCTCATAGCTAGCAGCAAAAACTTCAGGAGAGTCTTCTTCCTGTATCTCAAACATCCGACTAAATTGCACAAATGCGTATGTCTTGGTATTAACTGTAAAGCAATTATTTATTACATTAAAATTTGGAGTTGTCTCGCAGTGTGTAGCAATAATGGAATTTTAGTATTCAACATGGAAACATATTCTCAAGATGTAAAAATCAGAACAGATATAAATATTGTACATTTCAATTGACCAACTTTATTTAAATGTACAATATTACCTGCAATACACATCCAGCAGCGGTAGATGCACTAATGTATGTGTCTGGATGCAGGTAGAGTGAGTCGTATCTCTGTTGCTGTACGAGCAACGTCCGCGGCGGTGATGTGGCAGTAGCCCGGGCAGATATGACAAGTGAGGAGGCGTGCGCCAGTCGCAACTCAGATTCTGTGGCAGGACGTGAAGCGACACGGCGCATGCGTGACACGAGGCCCCAGTCGGTAAGACGAGAGTGGACACGGGTCAAGCGCTCAGGACGTTCAACGTGACCACTGAAAGATAGACAATATGTCAAATATATAGATCATAACAAAGTAGTAATAACCCTTAATTAATAAATAAATCCTTAATTAACAATAGCAAAATAAAGTTGAAAAAAGATTGAAATCAGGTAATCTGGACATTTTTGCTTTGAAAAACCTGTTCAGATCTAAATTAAGTAAGGTCTACAAGAGCGTAGGAACTTGGCCCCTGGGACGCCCAAAATTAAGATGGACGGACCATATTTGAAGAAGACGCAGTAAGGTTACAAATATCCTATTGAATGAGTACAGCATAAGACAGAGAGGCCATGGACCTGAAAGGCCTTTAGAGTAAAAAATAAATATAATATCTCTGAAAAATTACTCACGGTTCGCATATATTCTTGTGCTTCAGCATAGCTTCGTCGTACACGTAACACGGTTTGTCAGGAGAAGATAAGTCAGTGGCTAGAAACAAAATTAGAGTACATAAAAATACAGAAACAAAATCAAGCAGCAGTGAAGTGAGTGATCTAAACTGGAACTATAACTTACTGATTTTCAGATGGTTCAACCTTTGATGAACTTCGTCAACAACTTTTTGAGACTGAACTGGGTAACAATCTCTCGTGAGATACTTGTCTGGTACCTCCTCGCTTCCCAGCCACTTCACCTGGACCGTGTGCTTCTCCTTGCCGACATCGGATACGTTCAGTATGGTACTGTGCATGCTATATGTAGGTTGGTAGTTGTAGCAGTTCCAATACGGCTTGTGGGCATATATACAGTTCAAGATTGTCTCTCGTATTCTGTTGAGTAACAAAAATAATTGGTATGTACATGGCGTAAATTGAGAATATTAACATTTACATGCCCAATAATGTAGTCTATAGCATAGATATCAAACTTCTTTCTTCTTATGGTGCCATCTCCTATCGGAGGTCGGCGATCAATCTGGCGTTTACGACTTTATTTACCGTCGCACGGAACAACTCGGTCGAGTTACACTTATACCAGTCCTTCAAGTTACGCAGCCACGAGATGCGGCGTTTTCGTACTCTTCTTTTACCACTTATATTCCCCTGGATGATGAGTTGGTTTAAACTATGTTTTGGTCCTCTCATAATATGTCCGAGATACTCCAGCTTTCTTGTCTTGATAGTTCGCAACACTTCTTGGTCTTTTTCCATACGCTGGAGGACTTCAACATTCGTCACTATATTCACCCTGGAAACTTTCAATGTACGCCTATAAAACCTCAACTTTGCAGATTAGTTCTTGGTTTAGTGTCCATGCCTGCACCCCATATAGGAGAAAGGCAAAAATATAACACCAAACCATGCGCATTCTAAGTCGTAGGCTTAGGTCACATAAAACTATTATATCAAAAAATGTAAACAATTAATTAACACTCCGTTATTCTCACACCTAAAATGAAGAAGTGTTAGTTGCATTGTATCTAACAAATTCATTAAGTTTGGAGTGAATAATGTCACTGTTAACTTTGATTGAATAAATTCTATTCCTTGTCATTCAAATTTTTTTAAAAATACGCCTGTCGTATATGAGAGACATTGCGACTACCAGAGGGTTAAACATAATCGCGTTAAAGTATTTTGTCAATAAACGGTAATATTAATTAGTATTTCAAGAATATTCACTTGTTAACTTGCATTCCATTGATGCAGTTAAGCCAGGTTAGACATAAACAACCGCCAAGCTACCAAGCAAAAAATTGTGATTTTGTGAACACATATTCGTCAATTGTTGATTACTGTTATGAAGTCTTCTTATAAATAATAAAATGCTTTTATGCTTTTACCCATCTCAAAATAGTCAAAATCATTTTTGTTGAAAGATTGATTAATAAGCCGCTAACCTTACGCATCAAATAGTGAATGTTTGATCATGGAGCGCGGGTAGAAACAGGTTAAAATAGTTCTTGATATTAATCTAATAAACTGCAAAGATTTCAATAATAATTAATTTCAACTTACGACTGCGACGGCTCAGTAAGAGGCGCCATTGCGGGCGCTGCATCACCCAGAAGGGTGCGCAGGGTGAGAGCCGCCCCTTCCGAAAGGGAAGCGGGGCAATATCCTCCCTCCAGCACCACCGCCACAGAGCTGCACACACCGAGCAGCAGCTGCGTCAAGTGTGCGTAACAAGCTGGAGTCACTTCCATCTCACCCTAAAGTTGCCAACATTTAAATATCAGGTGACAAGCGGACATTTACAATATAAAAATATGTGTCATATACATTGTGACAAAATAATTACGCACTAAAAAAATAATAACAAAAATCGCGATTTAGTTCAGTACTGCCCATCACTAATGTGTGTCCCATCACTAGGCCGGACAAGTCTATTTAAACTCGAGCGCGGGAACAAAGGCTCTCTTTGTTATCCAGACCATCTGACCACCTATTTACAGGGGTTCAGGTACATCGGACGACTTGCAACCTGGTAAAAATTCCATCAATGACCCTCAAGGTTGAATTCTGCAGACCTAAAGGTATTTTATCTAATATTGTTGTATATTTTTGCAGAACCCCTGTATCACTATAATGCTTCACTGCTATGGCGCTGTACATCTGCGGCCTTTTAATAATTTTCTGAAAGACTAAATACCCTAAATAATCTAAAATTGTAAAACTTAAATATATTTTATAATATAAGAATGTAAAGATCTTTGATGCAGAGTGCTGCTTAATATCATTGTGTAAATAAATATGTAATCTTCAATCACGGGCTGTGATCCGTAAACTTTAAATAGCGAGTGATAAAGCTAATAAATATCTTTTTTTTTATTTTTTTTACATCTCAGACCAACAAAACATCACATTGATATTTGTCTGTAGGTGCATCAATATATATACATATATATATAAATAAATTGTAATTACCAGAAATACATTCATATTAATTAATTACAATAGATCTTATAAACTCAAATACAAATCAACAATACTATACAACAATACAAGAAAAAATACAAATATTACCAAAATCAAAATAAGTCTCTTTTATTTAATAACATATTCATTAATTCTGTATTTTGCCCTTTTTTATTAATATCCATTTTGACACGACATGGGATTTTATTTAATATTTTTGGTATGACATATTTTAATGTTCTTTGTCCATATTTATTTATGACCTTCGGTATTCGTAGTCCTTCTTTAACCGTAAATCTGGTACTATGTTTATGAATCAATCTATGCTTATATGTCCCATCTTCATGATATCGTGTAATTAGTTTGTACCACAAGATAGCATTAATTGGCATAGAGCCTTGTTTCTTGAAGAGTTCCTGTATATCTTTAGTAGCACTTTCTTTATTTATTAATTTTATAGCCGAATTTTGAATATTTTGAATTTTTCTAATATTAGTTTTGCAAGTTAGACCCCAGCTAGTTATTCCATACCTTATTACCGATTCCGCTAAAGATTGATATATAGTTTTCATAGTCTGTATTGGGACATAGTATTTAATCTTGTGCATACATCCCAATACAGTTCTCAACCTCTTACATACCTTATTTACCTGAATATCCCATCTGAAAAATGTATCTATGGTAATACCAAGATATACGTATTCATTAACTAATTCAATTTTTTCACAATTACACAATTTCACAATTACACTCTGATATTAAATATTGTAATTCTAGTATATTATAACTAATACCCTCCCACATGCGGAGAGTTAAATCCGTCACATAATCTTATTTAATATAACGTAATAAACTGTAGTCATCATCTTATAAAGCAAAGAACAATACATCAAGATTTAAATTGTTCCTCGACTAAATACTGCTGTGAAAGATTACGATGTTAATAATTCTCGAGCTGATGTTTCGTTCACTAACTTTAATATCAAACTACCAGTGAAAATAAACTAAAAACCGAACATTAAAACTAATAATAAGGCGAGGAGATAGCTGAGACGGAAGGCGAACGCAGGGAACGAGATGCGAAACCGAGATGGCCGATGCGGGATCCAGCTGTGCGAACAATTGGCATTTCCGTGAATGTGATCCAGGAGAATGCCGGTTAAATCGTCGCAAATAATGAAGAAAAAAATACACAAATTACGAGTCATGTGGCATTCGATCTCTCTCTTCGAAGTGTCGTCCTGATTTGTGCATCCGTACTAAAAAAAGATTGTAATGTTAATCTGCTAATCACAATTGTGTTAGGTTTATCTAAATGTTGCTACTGAATATCGTATGTAAGTTTAGTATAGAATTAGTTAGCGACCGAGTTTCAAAGTATTTAACAAGCAGGTAGATATAGAACTAGTCACGACTTTATGAATTTTAATTGTACGATGTGTTATTCATAATAAACTGTGTAAATAATTAAACCTGTTTTCAGTTCCCCATGTAAATCCAAGATCCAGCCTAGTAATCTCATTAACCTAAATTAGTATATAAAACAATCAAGCTATTGAGTCACTATGCGTAACATTCTGATGGAGATAACCTAACCCTGCGTTTCATGCAAACTCTGACTAGTCGGTGAGGGAGGTATTGTATATCTGACTTCGGGTGCTACTCTCAATAATCCACTTTAATGCGCCAGGAGCCAGACTCCTAATATATCACAGATTTGGTCAGCTTCACTACCAAAAGATTACCTTCCAACATATATATGTGTTTCAAATAATGACAGCTCTCTGTAGCGCCCTCTTTTTATTAGCACCGTGCTCTCCAATAACAGCCGCTCTCCAGTGGCTGCGGAACACCGAGTTTATGTGAAGTGAATATTAAACCATGTTTTTTTTTAAATTAAAAAATTAGTAAGAAAGACTCGAGTCTAAATAAAGTTGAAAAAGAAGAAGTAAGGTCTCCATAAATAAATAACCAATAAAAATGGTTTTTATTACATTTTAAGGTGATGTAATCGATTAAGTTGACGATTATTAAATACAAACATTCTTTGTTAAAATTAAGTCTATAGTTTATTTATGTAAGTACATGTGTGACAACTGCAGTATGGTACATGTATCAGGTAAGTTAAAAAAGCCATGTTTCAAATATTGGAAAATTTTAGTTCACGGCCCTTGCATAGTATCTTGATATTTTATGAAAAGCCGTAAAGATCCAAGTTGCAGCAGTTAGATGATATTACTGAAGATAGGCATACAGTCAGAATTGCAAACTGGAAAAGGGCAGCGGAAGATCGATCGGAGTAGCAAAAGTAGTCTGAGTTGGAGGCCAGGGTCTACACCGAACTGTTAGTAATGATGATGATGACAACAAGATGCATCAGATAATTAAAAAAAAATGTATTCTAATTCAAATAGTGAACTTTCACACTTCATAGCCCTAGCACGGAGCCTAAGGGGCCATTATATGTATTTATTTAAATCCATTTATTTATTACATTTAAACATATTTTAATTTAAACATGTCTCTGTATTGAATCTTTGTAAAACAACCTTTCATTAACATTTAAAAAAATTTAATTGTTCTTTCTCGTTCTTAAAGGATACCATTATTTTAAAAAAATAGTCACGACAGTAATATGAGTCGTTGAGTATCATAACCTACCCAACCACCATTTTTGTTTTCTTTTTAGATTTTAATCTCAATACATTCTCTAAGCTCATTCCTACATTTTAAACATTAGTTAACTATCATAACAAGTACCAATCTGAAGTTGTTGCTTGCTAAAAATCAGCACTAGTTTCAAAACACACCTACATCAAAATTTACTACAATAAAATATGAATACATATCTTCATTGCTCAATAACGTTTGATAATATTGAACACTTTTAAATTACTGATAACTTTATTTCACTACACCTGAGAATGTAATTAATACTACATTTATTTCCTTGAACTTCATAATCAACCTAAATTCAACAGCGACTGTTGTTTTATAGCATGGTGCTAATAAAAAAAAAGTAACCCATAAAAACCAAGTTTTTACAATACTCGCTTTCTCATTTTCGGGTTTCGTGTCTACCATATGCGTCTGAATCTCCATACAACTTGTATGAAAAAACCATTAAAAATTTTAAAACTCCAATATTACACTATAATTATTTTTTTATTTTTTTTACGAAAATATGATAGATCTTCTTGATCGTCGCCACAAGTCTACTTGCAACGTTTCAGCTCGATTGGATCACGGAAAAAGGGTTAAAAATCGATCCAAAGTTTTTTCGTCGAGCAAACAGACGCCACGAGTTAAAAGAAAGGAAGTAAAAAGGGGGTGGTACAGAGAGCTGTTATTATTTGAGACACATACATATGCACATGACAGTGGCGTGCAGCGCGTACAAGCAAAAAAGCAGTGCATATCAAAAGCAACCTAAATCCATTATTTGGTTTCAAAATGTACTAAAGTCCATTTTAAATGCTGAAATAACTCGCGAAATATACAAATTTAATTTACGTTATGTTATTTGAATGTTTTATTTTTAATTCCTTATTTCATCTTATTAAAGTTAAGTATAAACAAGATGTAAAATAGGTTTCTTTGATTTGTCAAAAAAATAGTTTATGGCGTTAGGTACGTTTTGATATTCACTACTCATATATTATGATTTTATGGTTTTTATATGAGGGTTATGTTTTTAAATTTACTAGACTATTGTAATGACAAGTAGCGCGGGTGAAAAGCTTAATAATGAAATCTGTTGACATTCTTATCTTTTCATGTTGTTACAAATATTTCCCATGCTGTAGTCATTAATCTGTGCACTTTTAATTTTTTTTAAGACATTTCAAAATTTTTGACCTTCTCGTCTCCAAGTGCCGAATCAAAACCAGCGGAGCATACGACCAATTGGGGAGAGAACTACAACAAAGGTAAAAACAAAGTTTAAAAATGGTAGAAACTTGGACTTACCTCGAGACAGCCGAGCGCCGCGTCATATCCTGCGGATACTATGATCATCTGCGGTTGGAACTGGAGTGAATTTAAAGATAAATTATCCATTTGTTAATTAATTATCCATGATAAACTAATTATCTTTTAAATTATTAATTTGCAAAAACTTTGAGATTTTTTTTTTTTAAATATATAATTATTATAATTTGTATTAAATTCAACAACACATTATGAAACTCATTGTATATTATAAAAATGCTCTCATTAAAATGTGAAAATATTCCTTTTTTCAATTATGGCAATCCTCAAATTTGAAAACTTACAACAAATTTATTTTGAAATATTATAAACAACAATTATAAGTAAAAACATTTTTTTTCCAGTTTTTAAGTGTGTACCTATTGTAGACATTTTAAGAAAATTTTTTGTCCTGTATAAATAAAAAAATATCTTATTAATTTTAAAAACTAACCAACTTTGTTGATTGATTAATAACACATTAATTGTTTTTAAAATCAGATGCACAGGTATTGTTTATCTGTTCTGTGAAGATACAGTGGTATTGAATCCGCTAGACGTTAAAAACAATGGAAGTGGAAGGGAAGTGGTATACAAAGTTTGTCTAAATTTTGAAATCAATAATTACATATGTCCAACCACAATGTTAACGATATAAACATCAAAAAGAAAAAACTGTCTGCTTTACTAACATACAATAATCAAATAATTAATATATTGTATTATCCTAAAATAATGATAATAACACATCTAGCATATACAAATTAGTGCTATTTTTAAATGTAATGTGGATTAGTCAAAACACATATTTTAATGCAAATCGTCGGCTTAGGGTGTAAACCTGCTATCTGCACTAGAGTGAATTATACAGGGGACAATAAAAACACTTTCAAAAATTAAATATAACTGCAATCGAAAAAATGAAAATACCGTTGAAAGAATGTATGATCCTGGTCTTTACAAGCTCATTAATGTATTGAAATATTCAGTGGCCTTTTAGTAATTAGAATTTTTATATTATAGCAGGTTTTCTCACTTAAATAGTAAACAATGAAATGTACATAGCAGGTATTCATACCAATAAAAATCAAACAAATATCTCAATAATTACATTAATTTACGTTACTCTAAGTTTTCATAATACTGATGATAATCAAGCGGTAAAGTAGATTTAAGTTGTTGCATGTCATTAAATATTCTTGCTGTTATTTTTCTCCGGGAATCGTGTAGATTTTTCATTGTCTCCATTCTAATGGTTTTGCAACTGTCGATTTTCTTTGTGGTAAATTTCTCCAAGGATCACTGAAATTTTATTAAAAATATATTTCACCATCAGGAGTATATTTCAGTGATCTTACATCCGTAATTTTGCATCTTCTTTGTCACGACCAGGACGGATGCTGTTAATAAACTGAATATTGCCAAAAGCTTTGAAAAAATTGTGAATAAAATAAAAAACACATGGGTGCGGTTTTTTTCTCGCTACTTTGCAAATGGCTACATAGTCAGCAGGAACATTAATATTTTTATTTTTTAATGACCGTTCAATACTGGAATGCATACCGTCTTTTTCCATTTGCCCTCTATGTGTGCCCTACTTCAAGGAACTTTTGTTCTATTACTATATTTCAGTTCATGAAATGTTCAGAAGAACATTTGCCATTGTGCTATTCCTATTTTGGTATGAGCATCCGTCACTGTAGAAAATTAATTTGGATACAGCTGAGACTGTTGATAAAATTTTATTTTCTATAAAATCTAACCAAATATTGGCAAACTCCTCAGCGTTAACTCCTCCTTCAACTTTATTCCAAATGAAACAAAACAGTTGTGAACTTGCAGCTTTATTTTGTAGTAAAAACTACTAACATTAGATTTGGGAGCAGTGAGTACTGATTGCAAATCTACTGTAAATACATTTGATTCTGAATTTTTATTAATCTCCTTTTCTTTTCTGGCTTCATCTTTCCTCTTTACGTGATTCTTGTAGTTACTCATCAGATACTTTGCCCAGAGAATATGCTGCACATTTTTCACATATATCTTTCTTGGGATGAAATAATCCGATATTTTTCATGTCAAACACTTCATGAAATATTGTAATCGAGAGTGGCCGCACGTAATGAGATTCGCACCAATCTTTAAGATAGAAATCATAAAGCCATTGTTTAGAGAACCATTCCGGTAGTAAATAATTTTTGTTGGTTGTCGCCCGGCAGTAGTGAGATTTCATAACAGGTAAGGAATCGAAAAATCCATGAAGCTCTATACGTTCTTCTTCAAAAGGTTTTGAACGACTAGATTTTGTAATATTTTCTACAGATTTAGAGTTCTTCCAATTGAGAATGGTCCATTGGCCGATTCCTGTAGTATTTAAAAAAAAAGTTCTACATACTCTGATCAAAACGTATCATCAACTTTTAAATAGTAAAATAGACTCTGGGCCCTTCTCGACTTACTTTGTGATGTAGTTTTCCTTTTAATTCATATACAAAGTTACCATATTATCGACAAAAGTTATGAAAAATCTTTTGTCGGCATTCTTCAGTGACATAATGCATTTCATAACTCCTTTTGTATCCTTACATTTGTACCTGCCTTTACTAATGCGGGACTGCTTAATTAAATAACAAAATACTCGGAGCGCTCACAAATACGCGCCGCCGTTACAACTTCTCAATACAAAAATGACACACTAACATGGAGATAGCAGCTTTTCGCTTTAAGTATTTTGTGCGCTTAAAATAGCAGGTTTACGTTTCGTTCAAAAAGCATACTTTATATTTCGATATTGATTTAGCTCTATCATACTTTATGCGGTTTTTTTCTCTTTCCAATGATATCAAAAACGTATTTTACTCAAAAAGTGTAGATAGCAGTTTTACACCCTAAGCCGACGAAATGTGTTTTTACCCATTCATAAATGGTTGCAATATTATCGAATTGCAATTTTATCAGAATGATTAAGATATGTCATTAATGTTGGGCAAATAACAATTTAAAAAGGGCTCATTTTGCCAAAACATACCTCAATAGCCATGGGTAGCAGTACTTGGTGCCAGATGGCCAGATAATCCGAGTCCTGCATCTTGGTCTTGTTTAAGGGCACGTTAAAATTGAATCCAGTCCCGGATCCACAACCCACATAGTGGAAGTCTGACTGCTTTAGGTTGGGCCAAAATTCACCATGTTCATAGCGATGGATAGAGAAGTATACCACTCTGAAAAATATGCCAAATTCCTCGATAGAGTTACACAATTTATAACCAGAGCAAACATATGTTATCCAATAAATATTTAGGATTCTATTTAAAAAATTATCAAAAATATATAGTAGACTGTAAAATCTAAACAGTAAAACCTCATTGATTTGAAATTCAAGGGAATAAAAATATATTTTTCTGCGCAAAGAAATTGACTCAATTGAATTAATGGAATCGCAAAAAGAGTAAAAAATTCCTAGTGGGACATTGCGTAAAATAGAGATACCCTCTCTCATCCTCTTTCCTTAGATTTTTTATATAGAACATTATCCAAATTTTGCTCAGTTGCACTCTAGGAACCTGATGAAAATGTAATCGTCCCATCCCACTCCATCGGACATCTCACCCCTCCTCTTGCAAAGATTAAATTTTGTTTACATCTTAATTAGATATTGAGAGTTCCGTAAAATAAAGGCCCTGCCCACTCCTTAAATCCCTATTATAACATCATCTGAATCCCGGGCAACATAGCATACTGAACACAACTGACGTAAATAATAACATGCCTAATGTTGTAAAGGCAAAAATGAAACAAAATGTACCGTGAAAATTTCCCTCAAAATATGTTAAGTTTATAAGCAAGTTCGCAAAGTATAAAAATAAAAAATACTACAAAGGTACCTAGGATCATCATAAAACATTTGTTGCGTAGCCTGTCCGTGGTGTACGTCCCAGTCCACAATTAGCACCCGTGACAATCCACAGCTGGTGATGGCATGTTTGGCTGCAAGTGCCACGTTATTGTAGAAGCAATAGCCGCAGGGCTCCGCAGTCATGGCGTGATGGCCAGGAGGTCTCACCAACGCCATGCCGCAGTCCATATCCTTACGTGCAATGGAAGACACCAGGTCGATAGTGCTGCCGGCAGCAATCAGGGCCAATTCGTGGCTTGTCTGGGAAATATTTACTCTATATTCAATTATGACAAAATAAGCCAAAATCTGGCTACTTTCAGGAGGATTTTTTGACAGGATAATAAAATTATACCAATCGCTCAATTCATGCAACTTTTTTAACAGGTTCACCTAAATGCAATTTGAAAAAAAAAAGTTTTTAAATAACAGTTGATTCCACAGGATATGAGAACTTTGAACCAGTGAGAAAGGAAAATGTTGAAACTAAAGGTCGGCAATGATGATGAGGATGAAGCAAATAGATTCGTGCAAATAGACACACATGTAGAGCTTATTTATTTATACGCCATATACATATATATTACTTTCTACATTCTCAATTAAACTATCTTAATCTATCAAAAATAATGTACTTTTACATGTTAGAATTTTATTTATTTTTATTTAGAAGTTTTACATTAGTAAAAAGTTTTAAAATAGCAGTGGTTTATATAATACATATACATATAAAGATTTTTTATAATATTTTTTTTATAAAAAGTGGGAAAATTTTATTGCTGAATAATTCTTTATTGACAGTATTTTTGGTAAATGTGCAAATGAAAAATTTACTTTAATACAGAGTATTGTTATATAGAAAATTATATATACGTATTTCGGTCGCAAGTACAGTGCCATCTAGTATAGCACAGTATTTTGGTAGTGTTACATAATGTTATGTTGCTTGATAGTATGCACTAATGTGTCAAAAAATAATACTTTTATCAATAAATATTTTTTTGATTATAATTGGCATGGTATATTTGTTTGTGATTTCAATGTTTTATGATGTATCATTTAATTTTGTATTCGATTTATGCAAATCTTCCTGAAACTCATCTCATTTTCATATTTAAATAAAATGTGGATAAAAACAGAGACGTTTATATCAGATGAACAAATTTATATAATCACACAAAAACAAAGTTATATAATCAGATAAACAAATAAGAGTAGTGGCTTACAGGGTGTATGTAAATTGCGTCAAATTTTGAAGAAATGGCTTCCAAGAAATCCACATCTTTAGACTGATGAGTGCTGAGAAGCATGTCATAGACACTTGTTGAGTGCAACTGTAGAACTTCTTCTTTTGTGGCCGCACGCGGTTGCAAAGTTTTACACCTTTTGAATAACCCCAGTTCTTCACACCTGAAAGAAAAATAAATTGTAAAAAAATATGAAAATGTGTCTTTTAAATGATATGGTATAGGTCTTTTCACATAAGCTTGCAATTGAGTTAGTGTGGGTACAGTGTGTAATATGCGCACTGTACCCACACTAACTCAATTGCAAGCTTATATGAAGATATCTATCGGTAGCGAGGCAGGTACTTTATACTTGTAATTTAAAATTGCCTTCAGTGATTATTGCCTACCTTTTCATAATACTGGACAATCGCTCAGGGTTTTCAGGATAATTAGGATCCCAAAGGCATTTGTGTTCTAACATTCTCGGCTCCAATATAAGGCCCACCTCTCCTCTCACAGTGTTCTTGGAATCCATGGCCTGCAATATTTATGTTAAGCGTTAAATTATTACGATTTACATTTTACATAAACATTATAAAGTAAGATAGAAATACACTTATAAACTTTTTTCAAGCTTTTTTAAAACAGGCCAAGAGGCCCAATTACAGAAGCGAAACACATCACAAAACACACAGGCTTGAGTAAATCACATAGATTAATTGTGACCTCACCGGGAATCGAACTCGAAACCCTCGGTGTGAGATGCCAGTGTCATGCTCACAACGAGGGCCACCTTAGAACTCGATACAGAGTAACAAAAAAAAACTTTGAGGAGTCCTTTTCATTCAAGTTTGAATAGGATAGGAATAGGTTGTTTACACTTGTGAAATGTCAGAGTTACGGTTATGGAGAGAAGCAACATCAAAGTTTTAATTTTTTTTCAATATTTCTTTTTTTCTGTGAAATGTTGGATTATCAATGCAGATTTTATATGAAATATTAAAAATTCATTTGCTTTAATACAAGTTATAAATAAAATGACAAAAACCTTGCAATTTTTGTTCCAAATTTCTGCAAGGTTTTAATCATTTTATTTGACTTGTATGAAAGAAAATTAAAATTTTAATATTCAATACAAATTACTTTCATGATAGTCTAGCAAAAATACATTTTTGGTAGATGTCCGAGATTATTTATTGTAGGGACTGTTTTTACTCAAGATAGCAACTATCTATATATATATAGCTTAATTGATAGAGGACAATAAATAGATTGTTTCATATGTATCTAACTATGTCAAAATAAAATATCTTTGTAAACTTATTTGCTCTTCAAAACATTTTGAATTATTTTATCAATTTATTCGCTTGTCTTATTTGCTTAAGTTGCAAACTTATTTGCTTGTCAAAACACATTTTTATTATTTTATCAACATTCATTTACGAGTGAGCAAGTACACCTAATATTATATCATTTTCAAGGACAATTTTTTTAATAAATCATTAAGTACATGATGAATTACAGATTAATTATATATCTCTTTTACATCAATCAGTATACAAATATGTAGCTACTAACAATGTTTTTAAAACTCACACTTTTTTTTAGTTCCCGAAACTTTAAACAATCTGGTAGTCTTATAATTTGTATGATCTATATTTATTGTCATAACGGATGAATACTGTGTGATGCTTGTTCAAAATATGATATCTTTTTTTATTGCGACTCATTTTCCTAGTCGTCAGTTATCAATTATCAGTTGCCGTAAGATTATACTAGTTTTAAAATAATAATAATTAAACAAACAAACCATGTAAGAACCGTGCATATCTCATATCACTGTTTACTTTTTCTTACCGTTTGATAATGGTCCCTCAAGATAATTTCAAAAGAATTTCTTTTCTTCTGTTGAGCTTTTTTCTTTGCAGCCAGTAAGGCTGATGATGGCTGAAAATTAAAATTATTTTATTTACAATTACAGTCTGAGAGAGCTCTTTTTCTATGCATTTGCAAAGAAAAATGTGTCAAACAATAAATGTCAGGTCAGCATTTAAGTCAGTGGTGTTCAATGGTTGGTTTAATTTGGACAAAATTATTTACAATTTTTCTGATTGAAAATATAACTGATGTAACGGGATAAGTGCACAATGTGGCGTTGGGAGCTGCATTAAATATTAAAACATTTTCCGGTATAATTGAGTGTCCTGATTCCAAAAATGTCATAAAATAACCCGGCACGCAAATATTAAACGATTAATTTCAATTTAAAAATCGTAATGATTTCCTTAGTAAGTTTGACAGATACGCGAACTATAGACAATTATTCAATGATTCAAATACCTGTCTATAGATACGTGTAAAAATTCAAAGGAAAATGGCCGATTTGTCAAATTTACTAAGAAAATAATTGCGATTTTTAAATTGGAATTACTCGTTAAATATTTGCGTGCCGGCTTATTTTATGACATTTTTGGAATCAGGACACTCAATTATATCGGAAAATGTGTGAATATTAAAAATAGCTCCCAACGCCACATTGTGCACTACACCCTATGGATTTGAATTATGAGCCTTCGCCAGAATTTAACCATCTTACTTTGTGTTGTATACAGCACCCAATTTTCATTCTGTTTGAAAAATAATCAAAAATGCTCTGAATATTATTGAGTGATTTGGCAATCACTTTGTGGTGTAATATTTTAATTATTAAGTCACCTAGAGGACTAATTACTCAACCTAATATGTGACATTGAACATTTTGTCAATTGTGAAATACTTAGATTCAATAGTGATGAATCTATCTTGCCGCCATAATTATATAAATTTGACATATTTATCAAATCAATATTGTGGTCTTCAGAAGAGGAAGAGAGTCATAACCTTCTAAACAATGCGCATTAGTTCCACCGAATATAGTCGTTTAAGGAATTTACGGCAACATGATGTTTATAATACATAGATATGTGCATATGTATCACCGATGGGCGCGTATGATTAACTAGCCTCAGACTACGTATATGGGTGCGGGTCATTTGATTAACTAGCCTTAGACATGGTCCACACTTTATGCAGGTTGATCAAATGAGAAATTATTTTTATATTAAATATAATATTTGAAAAACACTTAAAAATTTGGGAATTTTCTACTGCCCCACTAATACTACCTCAAAAAATTTTATAAAATTGTACATAATTGAAAATGCCATAAAGTTTGATTTCTATGACGAGTTATGGTACGATTAAAAATATTAGTCACACTGTACGGTGGATGAATAAAAATTCTAATAACACGTAAGGAACATTTATAAAAAAATGTTAATATAACTAAAATAAAATGTATAAAATATTATTATTATTATAAATAGGATAATTTTTATGGTGCTTATTTTCTACCATGTGTCTCTGACCTCTCGGGTCGATGTTTTAAATCCGATTGCTGATCAACTGTCAGCAACATCGTAATGGACCTTGCAACAGGATCCAAAATGCCAGAAATCAGAGTTACATGACAGAATAACCCAGAGAACTCTAGACTGAAAATTCTGAACACATATTTTGGAACAGTTTCCAGTCGGCTAAATATTTACGTGATTTAAAAGACGCGTAGCTGTCAAAGTGTTTTCTAACATTCTTTAAATTTATGTGGATGAATTAAATTAAACTAATTTTAAAATTAAAATAATTAAATACCCTAAGATTTAGAGATACATACATATTTGCGTATGTATGTCATGGTATTACCATAGGACCAGCCATGCGGAACACCTGTTTAAGAGTTACTACTCTATGCATATAAATGAAGTGACCAAATAATGAGCTTGTTAGTAAATTACAGTTATTCAAAAATATCTGGATACAATTCTTTCTTCAACGTAGATATAAAAACATTGAACCCTTTGAGGTTGTTAATTATTCCACATAATATAGTTTGGTCTTCATCTTTTGTCTAACCTAAAATTGTGGTGATGGCTACATTTTTGACTATGCATTTTATGCAACTCACTTTTATTCATTATATAATCAAAAAAATTATAGTGACCATTTTTTGTGGTCAAGAAGTGAAGAGGATAATAGAATTTTATTTAGAAACTTTTTCTTGAAAAGTTTAACTTGACAAACTTAGCATAACTTTTATTAGCACGGACCAAAGTATAATAATAAAACTCTACTCAAAAAGTAGACAGTCACTCTATATTTGGGTACAAAATGCACAGCAATTAGCAAAATACGATAATGGAATAATTTGTATTTTATCGGAGATTTATTTGCTTGAATAGTTGAATACGTTTTAAAGGTCATACAGATATACTCTAGGATTAGGAAAATAGCAGTAGTTTTGTATCTTTAAATTCTAATTCAATGATCGATAACAACAGAAAACTTAAAAAGGAAAAATATTAAAATGCATACCTTTATGAGTGATTTTCCGAAAAGACTGGAGGCCAATAGGAATAAACATTATAAATATTAATACAAAATAAAAATTAGAGTTTTAATATTAGTAATAAAATAGACAACTAAAAGATGTCTGCTGATTGATGCACTGTTTTGAAAGTGGCAATAAAATTATTCTGAGAAAAAATCAGAATTTTTTTATCTGAGTATAAACAAATTATTGTTTTACAATTGTAAGTAATTTATTTTAAATACATATTCACCCCATTCTGGGTATACCAAATTTTAACTGGAAATATGCTAATTATTTCTGCTGTGTAATAATATTTTTTTACCAGAAATACACTAATTATTTCTACTGTGTAACAATTTTTTTTACTGGAAATATCCGTTACTTTCCAAAGGCGGAAAAGAAAGATATTAGTAATAAAATATAACATGAAAAAAATCTAGTTTAAAAAATTTGTTTATGACGAGTTAGTTATAAATCCATTCATTAACTAGACCATCCAAAACCACGTGAGCATTTTTTAATGGTGAGTATTACAAGCGAACTAGCAAAATAGGCATAATTCAACTCAACAACTCCAAAAAAGTTTATGTAAGTATTGCAAGATTAATTGCATATTCTCTTATTGCCAGACTGCACTATATTCCACTCCATATCCAATATCATGGATTCAGTGATGATTAACCAGAGGGAAAAATTACTTCCATAATTTGGATCGAACATCCAATTGAACCGCAATAGATCACCCATTTGTAAAAAAAATTAAAAGTATAAGAATTTTAATATAGGGCTTCTTCGAAAACATCTAATTGTCCATAGGGGAAGGGGTAAGTTAAACCTTATAAATAAGTCGATTACACATGGTATATCCACTGTTTGATAATGGCCTCACAAGCCGAAACAGGTCATGTTTAAAATGACACTTAACCTGCAGAACTTAATAATAATATTAATTAAAGTTGAATTTATTTTAAATTCCATTAAAAATAAACATGAGAGTTCTACAAACTAAACACAAAAACCATAAATAAATGTTTATGTGTGTATGGATTGTTCAGGTTGGAAAGGAGTTAAAAAGACTTGTAGTATTGTACGATATGGTACGGTACTACGAGTACGGAAGCGACAGTGTAAATGTGATAAAATCAAAGAATGGAAAAATGCTAAAGACTCAAAATGAAATAAAAGATAGATGGAAGGAATTTTTTGAAGAAACTTATGAAAGTATCGGGCATGTCAATGAAAATCCCCTTGAGGCGGCGACTGAGCATATGAACGATGACTATAGTGTGAATGAGATAAGTGTAGAAGATATTAAAAGAGCGTTGAAGTATATGATGGGTTTAAAACCAAAGGCAGTAATATCCAAAAAATGAATGTTTTGAATGCAGTCACCGAGGATTACTAATTTAGAATGTACTGAATTTTAGATTTTATGTATCTATCTCTTTCAAAATCATGTTTCCTACAAATTTATAGGCTATATTTCCAGTAAAAACTCAAATTCAGTGCATTCTATATTAGTAATCCCCAATGATTGCATTCAATTTTTTTTTTTGATATTGTTGCCTTTGCTTTTATACCCTACATATGAAGAACGGCAAGTGGAATATGACCATGTTGCTGCCGAGTTTAAGGACCCAGTAAAGCTGTCCATGGACTCTAAAACCAATGTTTAAGGGAGAGCTACACACCAATGGATTGGAGAAGGACTGTTATCATGTCTCTGTACAAAAAAAAGGGTTGCATTTAGACTGCGCGAACTATGGGGCCATTAGCCTATTGAGCTCTGTTGGCAAACTTTATGGGAGGATTTTGGTAGAAAGAGTGAGGGTGACCATTTTATGTTTGCCTAGCTACAAACCAAAAAACCAATGTCTTAGGATCATTAATTAACAATGGTTTTTCTTAACTATTACTATTAATCAAACAACCGGCCCTAATGGTTCAAAATAGAATACAAAAATATTTGTTTCAGTGGGCATGTAAAACACTCTTTGGATTTTCTGGTCAGCAACTAAATGAATTTATTGTGAAATATGTGTGGTCGTGAAGTAAATTAGTGTTGCTGTAAATCAATTAAACTTGTAATAGCTTCATTCCGCATGTGGTTCTCCATTCATGTATATTTAATAATACATTGTAATATTATAGACATACAGTCGAACTCGGTTATAAGGAACGCGACAGGACCAACTAAATTTGCTCCTTATAGCCGGGACTCCTTATATCCGGGATTCACTTTTTTCACAATTTTTTTTGATTGTGTGATGTTATTTTCAAGAGCAGCTAAATAAACATCCTTATCTTTCCAGAGCGATGAAACTGCAGAAGACGATTGTGAAAACTTTTTACAGACTTTTTGACGCCGATAATTTCGACTTTTTCCGAACCTAGAAACACTTTCGTTTGTTAGTGAACATGTTTCCGATAGAACAATTCGCGTTTAACTGATTAGGCTTTTAAATGCTCTAATACAGTTAACTGCATAAAATAAACTGTCGCCATAAACATTTTGGAAACCCCCAATAATCGGAGTTATATGACCAGTATTCTCGACCTTCAGTAAACTATTGCTTGCCTGCGCACGTGGGATTTTCGGACACAAGTTTGTGTACATCATAAAATGAACCCTAATTAAGTGCGAGCCGCTTTAAAAGCAAAGTGAAAAAGTTCATTGTTACGAGTACGTATTTGTCTTTTTTTCCGTAACCCAAGCAAATATGTTTGCAGAGTTTCTAAAATTTGCTCCGTATATCCGGGAATCGCGCTCCTTATAGCCGAGACCGATTGTATGGGAATATGCGCAAATCAAAATGAATTCATAGTTTTTCTCATTATAGCCGGGATCTCCTTATATCCGAGCTCGTTATAACCGAGTTCGACTGTATTTAATATTTATATACCTATTATAACTAGTACTCGAGAGTATGAAAGCATGAATTATTGTTAAGAAATCAAAAAAAGCTCAACTAAACAATAATAAAATGTTAGACCGAAAATAATTATTGTTATATTGTTTCACTATACCTTAGAGGTGCCTGACATGGCTCTAGTTTGTATTTTTGCTTTTCGTGCCCCATTTCTTGTAGTTACCCCGGAAACATTACCAATAGAAGCTTTTTTGCTTTCATTACTAATCCGTCGTGTAGGGGGAGGAGTAGCCTTAAACATATATTTTGAAATTAATATAGGTACTTAAATACATTAACCAGATTTACGATTATACTGATACGTAATTGTCAATAATACGGTGTATAACATGACAAGTAAAAATGTAAACATTGTGATTTTCTTCCGAATATTTATTTAAAAATAAATTATTATACAAACTTACCATGTACGTGATCTGATAATTAATCAAAATAATAGAAAAATACACGAAAAAGTGTATAAAAATACAATAAAAACGAATTGTGGGCGCAACTTCACACAGCCACTTCACAGTTTAACCATGACTTATTGCTATGGCCATTTCCACTCTTCGCACCTATGACTTAACCGGACCCACACCGGACCTAACCTCAATATCTTTTGATTCGCGCTCAGCAGATTTCGCAATTATCGACAGCATCTGTCACAAAAATTTGGTTATTTGTCTGTATCGTCGTGAGGTAGGCTATGGCCCATCTTCGGTCTCAAAATTCATTAAGTTCTTACAAAATAAATTGAACCAGAGTGGTGATTATGATTCTTTTACGAAAGAACTAAACTCTTTTGTCTCCCGCAAGTTTCCTTATTTGGGTATGTGAATCCTACACAATCTTTAACCTAACGCAGCCTACGTTTGGCTGAAGATTTGAATGTCAATATAAGTACAGATGTGTTTTACAACGATTATATGAATGAATGTTTGAATCTTATAGCAATATATTGATTTCAAATTGGTATACAAATCAAAGTTGGCGATGATTATATTGCTTTTGATTGGATATTAGAAAAAAAATCTATTGGCATTATGGACTTTAATCTGGGTAAAACTGCAGTTAAGATATTTAATTAATATCTATTGTTTTCATTTAAGCTTTCGAATTGTACATAGGTATGACATTAAAAACCCAATAAAGTATGACCATTTCGAATCTTATCTTGGCAAAATTTGGGTATTATAAAGTGACTAATAAATGTATAGCATCTAAAATCAGCTGATCATATGATAGCGCGTAGAAGTAATCAAATGATATACATATTGAACTAGCTTTTTTCAAAGACTAGAATGCGGATAAGTGTCACAGTAAGCTCTCAATGATCAATGGGATGATAGAGGAAAATTTAATCTCGATAAATACAGATCCCAGTTAACAAAATCCATTAAAAAAATACATTATAGTAAAATCTTACTGAAAAAATGAAGTACCTGGTTGTAACACTAAAATTCACTAAGGGCCGGTTACATCAACTTGTTTTATAGTAATCTTTCGTAAAAACTAAAGAATTTATTATTATATTTTATTAAATATTTTTACGATAACGGGTTGTTTGATTGGTTGAAAACGCAAAAATCAATGGCTTAAATGAAAGATTACTAAAAACCAAGTTAATGCAACCGGCCCTTACATATGTATCAAAAAACAGAATTTCTAATAGTTATTCTAATTTACTAGGACAGTGTGATGCACACATTCGCTATGTCATAGGAAGACAGAACAATTATTTAACGATCGAGTAGTTTGTTGGTCTTGTGGTTAGGACACTGGCCTCGTGATACAAAGGTCGCGGGTTCGAACCTCACTCCAGACTAGCAAGTTAGTCCTATTTTCATAGCACAAGTGTTTAGCTTAGTTTGAAAATAGTAAGAATATTGATGTGACACGTATTCCGTGTTCACATCTCTATTTAAAAAAAAAAAAAAATCTTGTTTGATGCGTAATTATAATTATTTTTGTACAATCATGGTTAATCCCCATCCCATGTTCAGTAGCCGGCAAACATCTTGATATTTTACGGCATAGTGGGGGGAGGTTTGCGCATGTACCATTCCACCAATGAGACCCAAATTTTTCCTTCTGCGCATTCCCCCACTACGCCAAAAAATTTCAAGAAATATGCTGGCAACTGTAAATCTCGCTTGACACGCTACTGGTCATAAGTATTTGCCCACTTAAAAAATATGTTTTCAATGTATCAAAACAAAACTAAAATGAATTTTGTGCAAATACGTTTATTAAACATATTGACGGCTCCTACGTAACCCACAAATCGACGATTTTGAGTTTTTTGTGTATTTCGTATGTATTTAATTATATCTTTAATTCCAAGAAAGAAAAAAGTATATTTTGCGATAAATAACGTTTATTTATTATAAAAAAAACATTTTTTTCTTTCTTGGAATTAAAGATATAATTAAATACATATGAAATACACAAACAACTCAAAATCGTCGATTTGTGGGTTACGATATTATACGTAGGAGCCATCAATATGTCAAATAACAAATTACAATCATCTAAAGGAAAGAAAAATGTAGGAAAAGACCTATAATTTGGATTTATCAAAATGTTCACCTTTTTTTAACTGGTAATAACTGCTTCACACAATTTGGCCATTCTATTGATAAGATGTAGTCTAAGAGGATATCTTATTCCATTCTTCTTGTAATTAGTCCCACAGGAGATGTTTATAGAGTTTAAATTCGGAGACTGGAGACCGACTAATCACGGAAAATTTCTTTGCTTCTTCAGTTTGTTTAAAATAAGCTGCATAATTTGGATAAATTTCTGAACCCGCGACCAATTATGCGAGTCCTGATTGCAGGATACTTTCTTTCGAAAATTTCTTAGTTGACAATTCACTTAATTTTGACAGTATCTGCAAAACACGACCCATCGAAACAACCCCATACTATAACACAACTCCTGCCACATTTTACAGAAGGCACTACACACTGATCAGTCACAATCAGCTACACCTTACACCTTTGAATTAAAATAAATGATCTGATCTAACAAAATAATTTGGCTAAATCCAAGATAATGGTCCCATTGCCCATACAACAAAAATGATTATTTCACTATATTATTGAATGTGCTAATAACAAAATGAAAGATAATTTACTTTTAAAAAGTAAGTTTTAAATAAGATTACTAAAGTTTCGAAAAATGCACTGAATAGGTTAGTTTATTAGGTTTGGTTTGTTTAATTTAGATTACGATTATTTTAGTTAGATTACATTAACAGGACATTAAATCATATAGTGAAATACTTATTTTCATTGTATGAATGACGGGACCATATTCTTGGATTATCCCAATAATTTCTCAGAATTTTACAATATGATAAATCCCTCGGGCTCCTTACAAACCTACCTGTTATTTTTATGATCCAAGTTCGAATAATCAAAGTCTCTGCAAATATGATAAATTTGGGTGACAACTTTGTCATAACGCATCATACAGATTCTAATTTCAATTACAATAGTGCAAAAACAAAATCAAGTAGTTTCGGCCGCTAAAAAATATATTTTTTAAGTGGGGAAAACTTATGGCCAGTGGTATAACTTGAAAAATATAAAACTAGGATAGTAAATGATATCATACCCCTGACATTTATTGCAACAGTTGATATAGAACTTTTTGTGTATAAATGTTAGTCTTATAATAATTTTTTTTTTTGTTCAACAGGATAAAAAATGTACGGAATCTGGAGAAGCAGGCTTCAGAAAGCAATCAACGTACAGAAATGCTGTTCAGTGAGCACGTTGTCTCCTTTGGCCACTGCCTTCAATCACAGGCCACGATCAAAACTAAACCTGAACTTATTGAGAGAAGATTCAGTAAGTCAATATATGGAGGCTCTTCAGATTTCTTTTTAGATTAATAAACCAGAATGAAGTTGTTACATATATATAATTACAGTAAGACCCTGTTAATTTGAACCCCGATAATTCAAAAATTTTAAAACCCACAAGTCCCAAAATGTTAATTTCATAGTAGATAAACCCCGGTTATTCGTAATTTGAAATAATTTTTAGCCCCTTGTGTCATAAATCAATACAGTTTAGTTCACACAATTCGAAATTGAAAAAAATATTTAGATTTTTTTTGCAAGTGAGAACAACAAATATGTCAATATTACGTATGTATTTTAGTAATAGAAATAATGTTAGAATCTTTGTATTAACATAATAAATATTGCATTTTCGAAATGATTTCTTGAAATATGAAAAAATACAGATGTTTTACACAAAATTGATAGAGAATTTCATAATTGCATCGCAATTTTTTTTGCACCTTGAATTTCGAATCAACGGAGTACCGCATAATTCGAAATGTTTTTTGGGTCCCTTGAATTTTGTGTTAACGATGTTTTACTGTATTGACTATACATACAGAAGAATGAAAAATTGTTTTCTTTGGAAAATCAGCCAGTATTTGTGCCTGTGTCATACAAATCATTTAATTCCAAAACTCACCCTAGTGGATATTAGGGTTTGTCATTTTTATCAAATTTAATAGTATTCCAAAGTTGCATTTTCGTGTGTAATTAAATACCGCATTTACAATTTTCCTTAAAACTGGTACTTTTGTTACCAGAAAGATCTATTTGTTATATTTACACACTGCATTTTTAATTTAATGCGATTAACATAGCATTAAGATTACGCCATATTTAAGTTCATTTTGACAGTTTGTTAGCTTGGCAATCTCAATTTTGTTTTTTTAGTAATTGAACATAAAATTTTCAGAAATTTTTTATTTTATAACGAATATATGTAATCTAATGAAAGATATTAAAAGAAAACAACACTTTATCACCACCGAAAAATCAGTATAAACCAACATTTTCAGAATATGTACGTAGCTCATTTGAACAATGCAAAAGTAAACCGAAATCGCAACTTTTTTGTAGCTATAAACATAATGCAAATTTTGATGAATATTTTACGTTAAAAGATAAAAAGATTTTTTATCCAGCATACATAGTGGATACACCCTAGTGGATATCCCTCATTTGGAGTAAATTGCCAAATACTGAAAATTTCAGTCCAGTCCAATATTCAAATCCAATTTACTATGAAATGAAGAGAAATTGTAACCTTGTGGCATAAGTACATAGATTAGAAGAGTCTCGTCTCGAAAGTAAGTAGACCTCTTTCCATTTAAAAAAGACAATTGAATTAGTATGTGAAGCTGTGTGTGCGAGGCACATTGTTTCTTTGTGTTGGTGTTAATATCCATAAACACCAACACAATGAAACAATGTGCATCATATGCAACGCTCACACATACTAATTCGATTGTCTTTCTTAAATGGAGTGAGGTCTAAAGAACAGTTTAGAATTAAGCGTGAAGCAAGCTGTGATGCATTGCTGCATGTATTTTATACGCAAAATAGAATGACACAACTGGAACACACCGACCTTTTCTAATAATCTGAGACAAGACATAACCCATATACACACACCATAAATTAAACGGTGATCTCAATTTCTGCTGAATTCAATGAGATTAATTTTTTGTTTCATATAGTATACATATATGTTACAGTGAATCTGTTTTTCTAGTGAGTCCATACATTCACTGGCATTTTAGAGAAATTATATACAAGGTCATTCTTATCATATCCAAGCAGATTTTCACCAATAGAAATGAATAAAATATTTTAACTAAAACAATTCCAGTGAAATCATTTGTTTCCGAACTGTCATTTAAATAAAATTTGGCAGATTGTTGCATAGACAGTATACGGTGAAACCATCTTTATTTTGCACGCGAACGCACGCATGAAAAGTATAAAGCCGGCACTTCACTTCGCAATTATTGTTTTATGAATTTAAGAATGTTATATACGTACGCACAACCAGCGTCGCCAACTCTACGTATTTTTACGAAGATCTACGTACTTTAAGCTTTTCCTGCAAACCTACGATCTTCAGTCCCAGAATCTACGTATTTTGTATGAATTAACAAAATTACAAATTGTACAATTTTACAAAATAACAGCTCATTAGGCTGAATGGGTATAATTTCCTTTTCATTCGTGAAAAAAAGCTAATAAATTTTCCGTTTCTTTCATACTACCGCAGACTCGCTTCGCCAACACAACACTCGCGTCATTTATTCCATAGAGCTGTGACTATGTAAAACGAAATGTCTCGTCTCGAAGGGAGAAACTTACATATCCAAAGTGTAATCTAATCTATAAACTTAACCTAAAAATAATAATGAGTGGTTTTTATTTCTATCTCCCGATATTGTTCAGCTTTCTGCTCAATTTAATTGAACTCAATTATGGAGATAAGCAGTGACAGTGCTGAAGAGCGGAATGTTACTCCCACTAAAAAAAGAAAGCTGCATTATGAACAAAAATATTCACACTTGTTGGAAACAGACAAAAAAATTTCGCTTCCTCTTTGAAGATGAGCAGAGACAAAGGCCGAAGAACTTAAAATTTATAAACCCCGAGACATTGATGGACCCAAATACTAAACGTTCGTACCATCTATAGTTCATTTGGGGCAAATGTTTCCAAGTAATATTTATATCCTTAACTTCAAATATTTTATTAATGAGTTGAGTCTGCTACACTTTACTTATTTTTCATTTAACTATCTTTACTTTCAAGATTATGTCCAACAAACCTGACGAAGCTAGACCGGGAATGGCGAGTTACAATTGAATTAGAAATACAAGTCTCCCATTTCAAGAGGAACAGATAATTAAACCAGATGATTTTTGGCTTCATGTGACTAAAATAAAGAGCGATTCGTCGCAAATATTTCCATTACTGGCCCAATTCGCTCACATTGCCACGTAGCAGTGCAAACGTCGAGCGTCTGTTTCTTATGAAAACAGACATCAGAAATAGACTTTCTACTGAAACTCTAATAGGCTTACTTTACACGAAAAGTGGCTTAATAAGAAACCGCGAGCCTTCTCAGGAACACATTAAATATTTTAATAAATAAATGTATAAATTTCATTAATTTACCTGAAACTAATAATGAAAAAAAATAACAACAAAACACTTGTTTTATTCAGTTTTACCTACCCTAACCTCTTCATTTCACTCAGAAAATAAGGACGTAGATCTACGAACTTTTTACAAGCAAAATTTACTAATTCTACGTAATTTTCTAATGTGGTCTACACCTTTTTCAAAATCTGAGTTGGCAACACTACGCACACCTAAAATGATATCATTTGATAATAAGACAGATACATGATACTTTTGGTTTAGATCCAGATTGAAATTGTACATAACTTCAATCAAGCTCTCAATTTCACGGAAGCGAGTTTCGTGGACAGAATTTTTATGAATTTTGCAGACACTGATTATTCTATACGGGTTTTGTTGCGGACGTTGATTATTCAGGACAGGATTTTTGCAGGCCAGATAAATTTTTGATATTATATTTGAAAAAAATGTTCAAGGTATTTGGATTGTTGATATTTTAAATGCTTACCTAATGCCAAAAAGATTTTTTATCCGTGAAAATCCTGCCCGGAATAATCACCGAACAGTACCTAAGTAATGTTTATCTAAACGAAACCAAATTCCATAATATTACAAATATGCATCCTGGCTCATATGTTCTATAATTGTCAGATGCCTGATAAATATTGTGCTCAAATTTAATATCTTTTATTGTGAGATCTATTTTTCATTTTCAGCAATAAATATAATTTTAGTTTTTGAAAAAAAAAGATTTTTTTGTTCCCGCAGTCGTCAGATATCTAAAAAACCCGAGTGCGCGATTTTTCAGCCGACACCTTATTTCGCGATTCGTATTCGTTTTGCGGTGTCGCTGTCCTATTTTAATTTAGGAGTTAAAATAGGACCGCAAAATGAATAAAAATCGCCTAGTGAAGTACCGGCTTTATACTTTCTATGCTTTAAGAATTACGTGTACAGATTGATGGTTTCACCGATATATTGTCTATGCTTTAAGTAATGCGCGCATTCGTGAGCAAAATATATTTTCACGGATAATGTGTAGTAAATCTGAGAATTCGTTGATTTACATGTTTTTACTGCCCACACTCTGCCCTACCGGGAAAAGTACATTTCTACTAGTGAAAGTATAGTCTCACTAAAAATGCAAATTCGCTGTAACATATATATTCTTTTTATGTAAGGTTTTATATAAAAATAATTGTATTATTATTATAATAAAATAATGTTGCTTTTGTTTTAATTTTCAGTTTCATATTTAATAAACACAATTAATACAATTAATAATTTATCAATATCACAGTTATATGAACAACTTGTCATCAATTTTTTTTTTTTAATTTCAGCGTAAAAAAGCAACAGTGTTGTGACCAGAAATGTTTAGTATGAGAAAAGCAATATATGTGTCTTATATATAGTATGAGGAATTTTTATTTTAGAAAAGTTTAATATAATAAATTGAAATTAGCTCTTATAATAAAAATTATTATTATCTGAACTATCATTTTAATAAGAATTTTGTGAAACTGTTATACTGCTTGTACACAAATTAAACTTGAAAAAACTCATTTCTAGACTCACATTAAGGACAATACGGATTTATAATACAGTACAGTCATTTGTTGTCCATTTCGTATTGTACCGACCGATGCGTACTAACTTTTACCAAATCTCCAAGATGAAAGTTTTATCCTTGTGCGTGTACCTTTATCTCTTTGATATTTTCAGATTGAGATTTGCCTGCTTGACCCCAACAACTATGTCCAATAATTTAAAAAACATTATTTTAGGGTCTTTTCAACAGACGAGATTTGATTGGTTTTGAAGGATTTTACGCTTGTAAAGAACGAGCTATAAATGATAGCAACCGCCTGATTGACGAGGCCGTCAGCAGCAACCGCACCAGGCCCATGGTGGAAATATTTGACGAACTCTCTGACACACTTTGTAAAGTTGCGGATCTTTCAGAATTCATAAGGATAGCTCACCCCAGCGTGCACTACCGGCATGCAGCTGAAGATGCGTGCATAAGTGTATCTGGAGTTGTAGAAAAGTAATTTTATTTTTTATATAGTTCAATACTGTTACTGTTTACTGTTATACCTAATAATGCTGAGATCTAAACCTCAGTGACTTCTTTAATGACCTTTATTATTCTTTATGATTCTTATATTTATAATTATATTTATAATTCTTTATGACCCCCCGCAATGACCCCTAAGCCTCAATATATGAACTTATTTATAATTTTGTAGACCCACTTTAGACTAATTTTCATTTAAGGATTCAATTGGATTAGTGTATTATATATTTAAAAAATGATCATTCATTAATAACAATAAGTAAATAAATGATAATTTACGGTTTAGCAAATCTCATAGGAGATAGAACATACAAAACATTTAAGCTCAAATTTTTATATATCTAGGTACATATATGTGTATTTTTTTAAGATATATATTTATTTATTGTTTATTTACATTTGTTAATACAAGATACTAATAACTACCACACTAGGTAAAAACCTGTTCTGTGGCAGTTATTCTCATATGGTATTTATGTAGTAGTAAAAAATGACAATTAAAGAATCTAAATCTAAAAGAAAATAAAAAGAAAAGAAAATATTAATACAAAATCAAGATAAGAATTTAAAGTAAATCATAGGAATACCTAAATCTAAGAGAAAAGAAAAGAAAAGAAAATACACATACAAATACTTACAAAAATAAATATTATATTATAGTATACTTTAAATTATATAAATAGTTTTTGCCAATTCAGAGGTCAAGGGCGGATCACTTCTTCAGCATACCTTCTACCTGATATTTTTATAAACTTATTAATATGATGTTTAAAAGGTTTGTGTAGAGTTATTTCTTTAGTTTCATTAGGTAACTTGTTAAAAACAAGCAGGGCAGTGAAATTAAATTGTCTTTGCCCAAAAGACGTTTTCCTTTTAGGTACCTCGAAATTAATTGTATTTGCCAACCTTGTAACCCGTGTTTGTTGTGTATGATTAAAATTTACCTTGTCCTTGTGGAATTTTATAAGTATGGTTTTAAGGTATAATTGTCTCGGGTCAAGAACGTTAAATATTCCAAACAAAACATCTGAAGGAAACATTCTCGATTTCTTGGTGATTATACGCATGACGCATTTTTGTGATTTTGTTAGTGGGTCCATGACTGATTTGACACACCCTCCCCATCCAATTATGCCATAGGATAATAGGGATTGAGTGATGGAATAATATATAGTCCCGAGGGATACAATATCTACCACATTTCTCAGACTTCTATATATGTATCCCATTTTCTTAACCTTATTAGAGAGATCTTGTATGTGTCCCTGCCAACTGAGTTTGTTGTCAATTATAATTCCTAGGTATTTTATATCACATGCTTTTTCAAGACATATACAGTTGTATCTATTTGGTAAACTACAGCTGTGTAACTGTATTTGATAATTTATGATGTCTTTAGGTTGACCAGCTTCTGTTGGACTGAATCCTTAGTTTTTTCAATGTTCAGTGAAAGTAAATTTCGGTCAAGCCATATATGTTTTATTTATCTATTATTAACGCTTTTTAGGATTTTCACAAAAAAATAAAGGTAAAGTAATTCATATTATGTCAAGCAATAATGCAAGCTCTAATAAGACATAACGTACAAATGACAAGATACAAGCATACAGCAAAAATTAGTGTATATTGCAATAATCATATAATAATATATAGTAGAACCTCATTAATTCAAAATTCAAGGGACCCAAAAAATTTTTTTTTGAATTATACAGACCCCTTTAAATCGAATTTCAAAATACAAAAAAAATGCGAAAGTCACCAAAAATTTTAAAACGTGAAAAAAGTCATTAATTTGGTGAAAAACATCTGTATTTTTGCATATTTCAAGAAATCATTTAAAATATGCAATATTTATCATTCTAATACAAGGATCGCGACATTTCTATTACTAAAGTACCCGATAGTAATATATTTGTTCTCACTTGTGAAAAAAATTGAATTATTTTTTTCAATTTTGTCAAACTTAAAAAAAAATTAATTATGTGAACTAAAATGTATTGATTTGTGGCGCAAGGGGCCAAATATTATTACGAGTTACTGAGGTTTTCGGATTATCGGGTTAATCTACTATAAAAATTAACATTTTGGGACTCGCTGTTTTGAAAAAATTTTAATTATGTCAAATTTGGAATTATCGGGGTTCGAATTAACGGAGTTTTACTGTAGCAAGAACATAGCAAGTAGGTATAATATATATTGTGTGTGTGTATAACTGAAGTATTTAGGAAGTAAAGATACAGTAGGTATTAGTAGTATAACGTGTGGGTATGGACACAAGAACACTTCATATACCACATCAAACAAGTCATACAGTTCATTATATGTTTTCATTCACACGATTCGTTTTATATTTTCTGATGGCCTGTATATACAGGGTTATTTGGAAAACATTAATAACCTTGCAGGACTATATTCCCGTTTTGATTATGAGTCAAAAATATTCAAGCAACCATAACCTAATATCAGTAGTTATGGAGATATGCGACAACAAAGTTTGCATTCTTTTTGAATATTTCTAATTTTTTTTTGTAAAACGTTGGACTATCATTACAGTAGCTTATATTGAATATGAAAAATTCATTTCCTTTAATACAAGTCAAATAAAATGATAAAAACCTTCCAATGCCAATTGGAAAACATTTCAATTGGAATTTCTGCAGGGTTTTTATCATTTTATTTAACTTGTATATCGAAATATAGTTGAATATTGTACATCTATGGTATATAATAGTCGAATATTGAATATCTATGAGAAAAAAATAGTTTATCGGAACATTATATATTGCTGTTTATATATATTTATTTCTACTAAATAGTTTTTTTGGTGTACTTTAGGCATGACCTACACATATTTTTTAGCTTATCAAACATTCAACTACTCTGCTGCACTGCACATCGGCTACTAATAGGTCGCCACCCATACCAGTGTTGGGCCATTAAAATATTCACACTAACACAATTTGATCCTTACCTGAAACCACATCTACCAACATTATTTTTTTATTAAATTGAAAATTAAATATTTTTTGTACTTTACATACTGTATTGTATATTATTATTTATAATAATTAATTTCGTATTTCACTATATTGCAGATTGAATACCCACCGACCACTTTATGACGCACTAAAAAATTCTCTAGAAAATGAAAATTCAGGGGACAAACACGTTGCTGAACTCTTTAAGTTTGACTTTGAGCAGAGCGGTATCCATCTGGACACTGGTCCACGTAGAAGGGTGGTGCAGCTGAACGACGCCATACTTCAGATCGGACAGAGGTTTATGGCCGGTGCGGCAACACCAAGGAAGGTGCCAAGGGACATTATTCCTTCTGGTCTAAGAGATTTGTAAGTATGTAATAACATTTCATTTAATCAATGCATGTTTATTGAAATACATATTTGCCATTTTTTCTTGTAAAAAACTTAATACCTATTATGTATTAAAAAAATTATTTCGCCGTATTCTGAGCTAAGCAATATTGCTATTTCTGTATCTTAATAGTTATTGTATAACATTGTAATGCCTCCAATTTTGACGTTTTATGTTTGACAGGTTTGAAATTAATAAATTCAATAAATTTGAAAGCTCATCCCAATTATAATAATTTCGTTGTCTGTCTGTTGTTGTTATCCATCCGTCCGCGAATTCATGGCTAAAAAAAACAAATTAAATTAAAAAAAAAAAAAAGGCCGGAGATGGGGCTTGAACCATGAGCCATCGAACCCGGAGCGACAATGTTAACAATGTCGCTACTGCCGAGCCTGCATTATTCGGCAAAAATCCAGTACACATACTAAAATATATTTTCTTTATATACACTGCCTTTATAAGGATTTTTCCCGAGGTCAGTGGCATCTTCAATAGGTATAGTGAATACGGTACCTGGCTCTTACTCAGGGGCTCGGGTTTGAATCTTGATGCCGGAATGTATTTTTCTACTATTTAATTCTATTATATATTTTTTATTTTTGATTACAGTTTGGTGACTATTTTATTTATAAATTAATTATATAATTGTGTTGTCGCCGGAGTGATATTGTCACAAAAGGATAGTATCGCGTTTATTTTTATGCACAATCGTATTAGTACCTTTTATCTGTCGGCAGAGGAAATAAAAAAAATATTAAAATATTTTGATAATAAAAGTCGTTATTACTTATTATTTCATGGGTGTACAGCTATTAAAAAAGTACTTATTTATTCTGTATATTAAATTTTAAATGATGCATATATAATAAAAATAGATTTGGCGTGGCTGGGAATCGATAACCCATTTTCTTAACCCACCACCTCTCACATGCTAATCGGGTGCTCTAGCATCTAAGCCACGCTATTAATTCTACAATGCTCCACAAAGTCATATATGTACATATTTAGATGAATCCTTTATCTATGGTTATAAATATTGCGGGTAAAATTAAATATTAGCGTTGGAACTTTCTTATTTTTTAACATAAAAATATGAATTAATTTAATAGAAATTTACATCTTAACTATTTCATTAATTATTCATGAAGCTGTTTAATTTCTTAAGCTTTTATTTGTCATAAAACATAAGTAAGTCCTATTTTGTTTGTTTCTTTATTTTTTTAATTATTGTTATTTATTATTATTGTTAAATATGTCACATTTTCAAAATGTGGTGAGTGGAAAGTGTTTGTTTAAACATTTATATTCTCATTTAAGAATATAATACTATATTTGTCTCTCTGATAAAAAGCAATGCCACAAAATTATAAGCCTGATCCGAGAAGTAAGAAATATTTTAGGCACACATAAAAATGTTAAAAGAGTTTTAGCGGACATTTTTATTTTTCATGTAACTTCTTAAAATATCTGTAGCTTTTTTATAGTATAAAAACTTTTTTTTCTTCTAAATAAATAAATACTTATTCTTTAGGAACTGACATGTAAAAGTTCCGTTTTTTTTGACGGGTTACAGCTAGTTTTCATAATTGTGAATAACTTGACATTTATTTATGTTTTGGAGTTTTCTGATTGATTGAATTCATTAATAACATTAAAATTGGCAGTACATATTACAATGTTATACATAACTGTCAAGATACAGAAATAGAAATATTGCTTAATTCAGAATACGGATGATTATATTGGTATGTGCTTACATGTGTTGTAAATGTTCAAGTATCTTTTTGCACAGTCGATTCATTGTTCCAAGCATTACTGTACAAAAAAAAATTGAAATTTTTAGTGGTACTCTCTCTGGGTTTAATATATGTAAACAGATTGAATTTTTAATGTTCGATGTAAGTTACATTCATGATAGTCTAACGTTTTACAGAAGATTAAGTCAGACACTAATCTACATAACTATATATTGTTATAAGGACATTGTTGCTTGAACATTTTCAACTCATAATTTAGATAGGAATACCCCCTTATATAATTTATAATTTACTGAGTTTTTTAGAATTGTTTAATTTTAATTTATGTTTGTTATTTTGATTGCTGCTTGTGTAGGATGTCTTTTGATTTTTACTCATTTTTTCAACATTGCTATACCTCAAACGCACACAAATAAGCACCCTGTATTTTAATAGAGGTTATTTTAACCCTAGCATTCTGCAGAATTTGATCTGGGAAACATTATTGTTTTCTAGGTGCCTTTCTGAGGTGTAGGAAATCTTTCTTGGTTCGTTTAAATTTTTTTTTTAAATAATTTAATTTGTTAGTATACAATTGTATCCTGACAAAGGGGCCATGGACTCTGAAACATGATGATATTTTTCAATACAAAAGTGGTGAAAATAAAGTTTATTTTTATTAATTATATATATATTTCAGTTTTGGCAGCGATGGGGATGTGGAAGTTTCCGGGCTGCAGGCGGAATGTGTAGAGGAGCGGGCACGGGAGGCAGCCTTCCGTCTGTACCTGTCTCCTGACCCCATGCAGGAGAATGCCCTGTTAGCCCTGCTGAGCTCGCGACACGAGATGGCGCAATTGTGCGGGTTCCACAGTTATGCCGATCGGTGAGCGTTAGCAGTAACAAAATTTAAAATATATCCAACATTCTTATTAATAGATGATCCAAGTTCTTATTTGACAGCAGTTGCTCTGAAAATGTATAGTGAGTAAATACTAGGGACGGGCGTTGAATGGACGGACTAGTTGAAATCAACCGTTGACGTTGCATCGACGCGTCGACCGTTTACGTTTATCGCATGGACTAGTTGAATTCGTAGACGGTGGACAGCGGACGCCGTGGTCGGTGGACGATTCGAGATTAACGTAATGCAAAGCAACGAGCGAGAGCAAGACAAAACGTCTCCGTTTATTTCTCTCTCATCTCTCGCTGTCGACTTATAGATGCCACAGACGTCATAGACGGCTCGACGGGTAATTTCATTTCAACTCTAAAGTACACTACCATAGAGTGCAGATCTGTGTACACGAACTATGACTAGAGATTTGAAATTTGAATACATGCGTAGGGCGAGATAGGCTTAATAAGCTATTATCTATCATTTTTTTACTTGATTTTTTGTGATGTCACGAGCGAGGATTCGGTGAATTCCCAATTTTACGCTGTATAAAATAAAACAATTCTGTTTAATTATTTTATTTTTTATTGAACTATTATTAATTAACAGGCCGGCTAGATATTTTTCTAAAATCAATATTTTATTCGATCGATCTCGACTTCTTATATCTACCTGAAAAGGGATGCTAAAATTTAATTATTGTGTTATTTCCTTACTTTTCAACTTTAGCATATAAATGATAAACAAACTTGTAGGGAATAAAATTTTCTATACCTAACTATGGTCCTTATTCAGGAGTCCAACATTAATTATTATATATGTAATATAATCTTGAATTTAGGTTTTAATTAATTTTTATTAAAAATTCCCTATTTTCAACTTTATAGATAAAAAAATAAATCTATTATAATTTTGTTTACACCACTTTTTATTGGTTTTTTACATGTTTCGGGAACAATGTTCCTTTTCTCAGATTGAGCCTTAAACTAAAGTTGACAAATAATACAGATATATTTATTTATTAATAATGTCACCACAAAGTGAAAGCCTGACTTTGAAAGATGTATTCTTCAATGAATTTCTATATAAAATCTCAAATGTAAAGTATTTTTAAATTATCTATTTATTTATAAATTTATAGATAATAAATAAATGTAAAGTATTTTTTACCGCACCTCAAAGGCACACTGGTGCCTTTATTACGCAAAATCATTGTTTCCTTCCATTTTATTTACTCACATTTTAATGCTTATACCCAATACTTTCACTGCTTATATATGTAGTTTATATTTATATTTTACTGCTAACACCTGATATTGCTGTGTATACCTACTTCTTTCTTTGTTATATATAGAAAGAAGTATATAAAACAATATGTAAAAGCCTATAATGTGCGTAAACAAATAAATAATAAAATATTTCTTTTTACATATAAGCACAAGTAGCGGTTTTACTTTCCCCGAAACTATATTCCTTCGAACTTCTTTAAATTTTAAAAATTAACGTCAATATTTTTCCGATTCCTTAGAGTCTACGATACTCTTGAGTACTCTACATGCGGCTAGACCGCCTAATCTACTACTACAAGTGCATCAGCTCTATAGCTTTGACACTTTTTCTAAATACTTATTATCTATACATCATAAGTTGATTTATTTACATGAATTCGGATGGGTAAAAAAGTCTAATAAAAAACCCACTAAACATTTTACGTGATAATATTTAAAATTAACGTCATAAAAATAGCCAACGGTTGAGCCGTCGAGAAGCGTCGCGTTGAACCGTAGACAGTTGACCATCGTCCCGATGTTTAGATAGAACATCCGCGACGTCCGCGTAACGAAGTTGACGCGTCAACTAGTTGACGAATTCAACTAGTTGATCGTCTCGTCGATGGATGGACGTGGACGGTCTCGTTTCGTCGACGGTCCATCCCTAGTAAATACTATTCTTAATTACCTTAATGATTTACCAGTGTCTTACAAGCGTATTTCATGTGAGAAGACATTTTTTGTAATACTTGATGTGAAATTGAGAATATATTAATATCTGTCAAGATATATTATGGATGTCTCATAGAGACGAAATTATATTTTTTGAGGGGAAATCAGGTATGGAAGTCTTTGGGTGTTCATAGGGCTTACGACCTATCGTGTGGCAGGCTTAAGTGATCACTTTACACAATGCAACGTTTCACCCATACCACATCTACCACAATACCACATATATCAAATTTTTGGAAGTTGTATATATATTTAAGTTACACAACCCGTTTCATATGTATTTCATGTGTTGTAATTTATCATTTAGTGCCACCGACGTCCCAAGCTTTTGATTCCTTTAATTAAATACAGATGTCGTTAATGAGGTATCTATTTTTTTATTGGAAGGTGAGATGCAGAGATTTTATAGTTCTCGTACTGAGAGCATAGTGTTGGTATGCATATGATAACGGTCATAACTATAAATAGTTGTTGAATGAGATGGCCATAATTAATGAGTGAAAATTCCACATAAAAATATTATTTATACACTTTTAGTATGATGTAAATAATCCTTCATTTATATCTTAATTTTATGTTCAATTTAATTTGTAATCTTTATTTTTGTTTTATAGTGCCATAAAAGCGAGTACAATGGAAACTGCTGAAAATGTCAATGAGTTTTTAGATAAACTCTCTGACAACTTGAGGGACAGAGCTCAGCAAGATTTTGACTACATGCTACAAATGAAGAAGGTGGAGATTCCTTACGCTGAAAAGCTGGCTACTTGGGACACGGCCTACTTCATGCAGAAAGCTAAGAGAGATTGGCTCAAGGTGGCGACCTCTGAGTACAGCCCGTACTTCTCTCTCGGGGCGTGCATGGAAGGATTCAATCTCTTGTTGCAGTCGCTGTATGGTATATCATTGCGGCACGAAGATTTGCAGCCAGGTAAAATGTTTTAAATATTCACTGCCCTGCCAATATTCCTTTTATATGTACAGTAGAACCTTGGTATTTTGAAAACCTAGTACGAAATAACAATTCAACTTTTTTAAATTTAATTTTATGTAGATTCAATAAATAATAAATTAGAATATCAAAAAATTAATTAAACAGAAAACCCATTGATAAAAGAGAAATTAGCACAGATTCAGGGTGGTTAGATTCGCACATTATCATAATAAACTGTTCTCTGCGTCATTTCTCTCATCGTCATCTCTGCGATATTTACTTCATTTCCCAACTGTAGTAGGCAACGGTCTTAGTTTCAAATTTGTGGGAACTGCATATTTTAATTTATATTTTTTCAATTGTGACCTTTTTTTAAATCTTCGTCCATTGAAAATCCACTGCAAGGCCCCTTTCAGTGCATAGCATTTAGTTAAGTAATAAATACTTAAACGTATCTCATAGGACCCTAATCTTAATTTTTTTAGTATGATATTGATAATTTGGGTTGAGAAATATTTGAAAATTTTAAATTATGTTGAATTTTCAATTCAATGGATGAAAATTTACAAAGTTCTAATTTATTATTATTACTGTTATAATGCCATCAACTATATTAATCTATTTACGTAGTAAAACCCCATAAATTCGAACCCTAATAATTCAAAAATTTAAAAACACAAGTCCCAAAATCTTAGTTGATAAACCCCGATAATTCGAAAATCTTAGTATTTCGTAATTTGAAATAATTTTTAGACCCTTAGCCATAAATCAATACATTTAAAATTGTGTAATTGAACATTTTTTTAACAAGTTATAAAAACCTCATTTTTGAAAAACGGCTTTTTTATTGTGTAAACTTGTGTGGTGTGGTCCTTTATTTATTTCGCTGTACCCCGTATAATTCTTTTTTTTTTTAAATAGATGTGATCATGGATTGCGGGTCACATTGATATTCTTACTATTCTCTACTTCCTTACCTTACCTTACCATCACACCATTTCTCCATGGGAGAAAACAGAGATGATAGAGTGCCACACCTTCTGTCCTGACACAAACTCTCTCCTCATCCACATTCATACATCTTCGCATGCAAGCTCGACGGTTGCTTCTAATGGGACCATCTTCCAGTATCTGGTTAACTCTTTCCTCACTCATTCGCTCAACATGCCAAAACCATCTGAGCGACATGATCACTAGACTAATAAGCTACATTTAATATATTGTAACGAGCTGTTCGTTGACATTTGACAGTTCCATAGAAAAGTGTCACATGCGCAGAATGGCGGGCCGGTATGCCCAGTGGTTGAAATAAGAACTAACATGATTAATAAATAGCGAAGAAATGGAAGGGTTCTTACCCGAGTAGAAAAACAAAAGAGAGCTGTTCTTTTGGGTTTGAATAAAAAAGTAGAGTAGATTGCGTTGCGAGCGATTGTAAAATGTGAGAGATAATGTACAAGCGATAATAAAAGATTTATTTTACGAGTTGTGCCATTTCATTTTTCGAGCGAGCCATGCCACGTAACAACTGGCGTCAGAAGCGGGATTCGGGAGATTTTTAAGAAATCAACGTGAAGATCGTGGCACAGGAAGAAATGGCAACCATGGAGGAATTTTCGGATGCGGAATGCGATATGATAATGAAGATGCTGGAAGAACTGGAGCGAAAACGCCAAGAAGACAAAGAAGAACAGGAGCGGAAACGCCAAGACGACAAGGAAGAACAGGAGCGGAAACGCCAAGAAGACAAGGAAGAACAGGAGCGGAAACGCCAAGAAGACAAGGAAGAACAGGAGCAAAAATTGGGAATGTTGTTGGACGTCAAATTAGGAAGCATCAAGGAGTTTAGGGGAAGTGTTGACAAGCAACAAAAAGAATTGCAGATCACTAAACTGGACGTCAATAATCTTCAAGAAGATATCAAGGATCTTCGACAAGACGTAAAACGTGACGCTGAAAAGATACAACATGAAATCGAGAAACTTCGGGATGAAGTAAGAAATTGCCAGAAGGTTCAAGTAGAGAATGCTACGGGGTCGACAGGGAAAAAGCCTTCTACATTTGACGAACGATGTTTACAGGATAGCAACCACAGGCAGTACGAAACGGCGGTGCCCTCAAACATTAGGAATGACCAAGGAAATGGGACAACACCTGCAGAAATGACCTTCGTCGATAGTGAGGTGGCGATGGAAAATGCGGCCGAGGACCAGGTGATGACGGAAAATGCGGCTGAGGACCAAGTGACGATGGAAAATGTGGCCGAGGACCAGTTTGCGATGGACCTCAGCAATACTGTGTTCGACGCTGAGCAGCACGAGTTCACCGAATACAAGATACAGGAGGACATGGAGCCCTGGCCCTTCTGCGTAGTCACCGTGGAGGACAAGCCTATGGTGCAAGTAGGGTACAAAAGGGAGAACAAGAAACTCTCTCCCGATGAAATTAGTCCCATGGTGTTGGACGAGATGGAACAGACGACCGGAGCATACGTGGACCAGAGTGTGAAGGAAGCAGTTCTGGCTATGACAGATTACTTCAGTGACTCTCAACAACACGCTATCAGGAATGTGGTCAGGATAGTCAAGCTCAGCGTGCTGCAGATCATCAATGAGCTCACTGTGGCGGCGCGGGCTTATGGGTTCAACATAAATTCAAAGGGCAAGCGTAGCGTGCTCGTCTTTGACCCAGGTGGATGTAACTTCCAAGTATCGATCTGGAGTGCTAATCATTTTTGTTGAGGATTTAAAAAAAAAAATGTTCGAGGAAGCAGAGAGATTCCGTGCAACGAAGAAGCGAATTGAGGCACGCAATAAGCTGGAAAGAAAATGAATCGATGACGATTGAGATAGATGTGAGAACATGCGCTCGTGTATTGGAGTGTGGCAGCATGGGAATTTGGAGATCTCATGGGGACAACAATGATTCTGTTCGGGACGAACAGTATTGAGAGAGGGAGGCTGTGTAACGAGCTGTTCGTTGACATTTGACAGTTCCATAGAAAAGTGTCACATGCGCAGAATGGCGGGCCGGTATGCCCAGTGGTTGAAATAAGAACTAACATGATTAATAAATAGCGAAGAAATGGAAGGGTTCTTACCCGAGTAGAAAAACAAAAGAGAGCTGTTCTTTTGGGTTTGAATAAAAAAGTAGAGTAGATTGCGTTGCGAGCGATTGTAAAATGTGAGAGATAATGTACAAGCGATAATAAAAGATTTATTTTACGAGTTGTGCCATTTCATTTTTCGAGCGAGCCATGCCACGTAACAATATGTACATGTTATGCCACGATCCCTAAAATTGGGGAATCCTGTACATGCTTTCTTCAGTTGGCTGCCTTGATGTGCACAGATAGTTTTAGTTTGTGCTAATTTCTCATTTTTTGCAATTTTGCAATTCAACATTTTAAATTCCTGCCAAAACACATCATTTCACTAGCACAATTGTCACAATGCGTCACAATTGTATGGTACCCAAATATACCAAAGTTTTATGGCACTACACCAAACACGTGAGTTGATACGTCACAACCATTTTAGTAGTCGTATTTTTAAAGATTTTTTGTAATAAAAATTACGAATGAAAATATTATCCCACACTATCCTTACTGATTCACAGTATATAATTAATATTTATGAATCTATTTTATATACTTTCATCGGTGTTTGTTATATGTGCAATTTCTTATTGACAGCGTTCCGTATTTTTAGTTGAGGATGGTGTAATGTGTCTGGAGAAGTTGCTTTTTAGGGTCACCACCCGTCCTGCGACAGGAAACCTCCAAAGTCGTGAAATGAGTGATAATTTTATTCACTCGATAAAACAATTACAAGTTATAATTACATAAGTACGATTACAAAGACAAGGATAGATACTCGAAGGACTAGAGCCTCCGGCCTACCCTGTTGATCCCTTAGAGACTGACATGCCCGTATAGGGCATTGGCTACTTTTTATATGTTTTGCGAACGAAGAACTTTATTGAAGTCTAGCTGTATGTGTGGATTGTTGACTGTGCAGTGACCTGTATAGACGGCCTGTGTAAACCCTGCTGTGCCTCGATTTGCTTATACGGCATTCTTGCCACGTCTGTGTGTGTATGGCCTAGATTGTTGGTTTGTGTACTGTGGTAGGAAATGCCACACGCATAATTTATAGTGATAGAAACATTAAACATGATTGTTGCAAGTTTGCAAAGTGACAGTTGTGTTTGTGCTTGCTCTCTTGGATAATTACTTATTTTGGATAAAACAGATATTTATAACCTTTTTTTCCCTTTGTATTTAGTTTATATTTTGTTGTATTGTAGCATATTAACGAATTTCCGATTCTACATCCTTAATGGAGGACTTAAGACCTCCGGATCCTCCGGATCCCCCTGATCCTCATCCTTCACCATCTACCATAAGAGGAATATCGCGTTTTCCTTTGGAGGACTCGGATTCCTCAGAAGATTCCTCTTTTTCAGCTTTTAAAAAAAGGAAAATTGAAAAAAGATCTTCAAAAATAAGACCTAAGCCCTCTACCATCGTTGTGTCTCCTCCTATCTCCCCTACGCCTTCAATAATCCCAGATTTAGAGCCTTCTTCTGCTCCTCAGGGTCCTCTTCCTCATCCTCAACTGTTGTACTCTGATTCAGCAGTATCCCCTTTTCTGGTCTATGTTCAGAGAACAGAACGAGGTACAATCCACCCAATCGATTTTGGTAAACATATTTTGCAACAAAAAACAAAAGGCATTCGCCCAGATGGTATTAAGGCAGAAGGTAGATATAAAATCTCTGTTGAATTTGAATCAGGAGCTTTGGCAAACAATTTTGTATCAAGTTTTAGCAACTCACAAAATAATAAATTCAAAGCTTACGTTCCATCCTTTAATGTTACCCGCCTGGGTCTCGTACGTGGCATATCCGTTGATCTTTCAGAGGAAGAAATAATTTCGTATATCTCTACTTCACAAAATATTGGTTAAGTTGTAAAGGCTAGACGCCTAAACTATAAAGATACTTCCTCTGGTACTGTCACATGGAAACCATCACAAACAGTGGTCCTCACTTTTGAAGGCCAAACCCTTCCTTCTCACGTATATCTCTTGTACAATTCTCTGCCGGTAGAACTGTACACTTTCCCAACCATTCAGTGTTATAATTGTCTCCGCTATGGACACTCTAAGGTGACATGTAGATCCTTTCCTTGATGCTTCAAGTGCGGTGAAAATCATCTTACCAATCAATGCCCAA
>JADDOH010023094.1:0-21300 GCA_016648135.1 Agrypnia vestita | reverse complement strand
TATTGTTGCAAGTTTGCAAAGTGACAGTTGTGTTTGTGCTTGCTCTCTTGGATAATTACTTATTTTGGATAAAACAGATATTTATAACCTTTTTTTCCCTTTGTATTTAGTTTATATTTTGTTGTATTGTAGCATATTAACGAATTTCCGTTTCTCCATCCTTAATGGAGGACTTAAGACCTCCGGATCCTCCGGATCCTCCGGATCCTCCGGATCCCCCTGATCCTCATCCTTCACCATCTACCATAAGAGGGATATCGCGTTTTCCTTTGGAGGACTCGGATTCCTCAGAAGATTCCTCTTTTTCGGCTTTTAAAAAAAGGAAAATTGAAAAAAGATCTTCAAAAATAAGACCTAAGCCCACTACCATCGTTGCGTCTCCTCCTATCTCCCCTACGCCTTCAATAATCCCAGCTTTAGAGCCTTCTTCTGCTCCTCAGGGTCCTCTTCCTCATCCTCAACTGTTGTACTCTGATTCAGCAGTATCCCCTTTTCTGGTCTATGTTCAGAGAACAGAACGAGGTACAATCCACCCAATCGATTTTGGTAAACATATTTTGCAACAAAAAACAAAAGGCATTCGCCCAGATGGTATTAAGGCAGAAGGTAGATATAAAATCTCTGTTGAATTTGAATCAGGAGTTTTGGCAAACAATTTAGTATCAAGTTTTAGCAACTCACAAAATAATAAATTCAAAGCTTACGTTCCATCCTTTAATGTTACCCGCCTGGGTCTCGTACGTGGCATATCCGTTGATCTTTCAGAGGAAGAAATAATTTCGTATATCTCTACTTCACAAAATATTGGTAAAATAGTAAAGGCTAGACGCCTAAACTATAAAGATACTTCCTCTGGTACTGTCACATGGAAACCATCACAAACAGTGGTCCTCACTTTTGAAGGCCAAACCCTCCCTTCTCACGTATATCTCTTGTACAATTCTCTGCCGGTAGAACTGTACACTTTCCCAACCATTCAGTGTTATAATTGTCTCCGCTATGGACACTCTAAGGTGACATGTAGATCCTCTCCTCGATGCTTCAAGTGCGGTGAAAATCATCTTACCAATCGATGCCCAAATCTTCCCGATGTCCCCACCTGCGTGAACTGTTCAGGTAATCATACGGCGACTAGTTTTTCATGTCCAGAATTAACCAGACAAAAAAACATAAAACAATATATGGCCGCCAATAATGCATCATATTTTCAAGCATCCAAAATTTTCTCGATTTCCAAAAAATCATTTGCCAATTTCTCATCTCAACCTCCCGTTACTCAAACTCCCCAGAGTTGCCTCTTTACACCTAATCTTCCTGCTACCTCTTTCCGTAAAACCGTATGTATACCATAATCCTAAATCAAAAGTTCCTAGCTCTCCGGGATATGACAGACAAGGACATAAGGATCAACTGTTCTCTTATAGTTCTAACCCATCCAATGTCATTACTTCTAATATTAGCCAACCAACAAAAACTCCTACTCTTCCACCATCTACTCCCCTATCAAATGCCATTAGCGATGAAAATTCTTCTTTTATTCAGACTTTACTTATAATACTCATTACTTTAATTTCTAATAGCAATTCTTTACCGTCCAACGCTGCTTCTATAATTTCATCTCTTAACTCCCTTCATAATGGCCTCCAATGTTCAAATCCTTCAATGGAACAGCCGTAGTGCTGTTTGTAATAAACATGAAATAGTTTCTCTACTAAAAACTTACAATATAGATATAGCAGCAATATCAGAGACCTGGTTTAAGCAGAACTATCTGTTTAAGATCCCAGGATTCTCCTGTCTCAGGGATGACCGTCCAGACGGCAAGGGCGGAGTAGCCCTACTTATAAAAAATTCCTTTTCCTTTTCTCAAATCCCTCTTCCGTCCTTTCCCTCATTCCAAATAGTAGGTGCTAAAGTCAATGATGTGGGATATGTTTCAGTATACTGCCCCCCCAATGGCACATTCGACATTGATGCTTGGAACTCAGTTATCTCTCTTCTTCCTTCTTCTTTTTTTATTCTTGAAGATCTCAATGCTCACTCTCAGTCATGGGGCAGTGCGTTTTGTGATCGATCTGGAACTAATATTATTTCATTCATTGACGATAATAACCTAATTATCCTCAATGATGGCTCTCCCACTAGGTTCAGTCCCCCGTCTCAACGAGCCAGTGCGGTGGATCTGTCTATCTGTTCCAATTCCTTAGCAGCGTCAACCAGTTGGTCAATACTAGGAGATCCACACTCTAGTGACCATTTCCCTATAATCCTCTCATTTGTCTCAAAATCACCCAAATCTCCTGTAAAAAGAGTTCCTAAATTTAATTTTAAAAAAGCAAATTGGAACCACTTCCGCGAACTCCTTGAATCCTCTACCGCTCCCCTCCCTTTGCATATTACCTCTGAGGAAATTCAATCAACATTTTCTCAATTAATTTCAATTATCCAATGTTCCGCACGGGAACTGATAAATTTTGCGCGGTTCCATCAAGCCTGCTTCCGAAGGCCGAGGTTGTAAGTCACGGCCCGCTTCGGAGACGACACAGTGGTAATACTTCCATGTAGTGGAGAGCCTTTCGCTTTGAATGCGAGAGCCTCATAGAGAAACGTCCGTCGCGGGGGTCCAGAAGTGCAGTAGATTGCAGAGGCTGGCTTGTATATTCTCAGCCGCCATCTTTACCAAGTAGGAATCCATATAGGGGGCAGGATAGCAGTAAAAACACAGATGAAAGCGGTTCACAGGGCGTCTAAGTCACCGCACGTAATGTGCAACAGGTGACCGCCGGTAGCAAAACTATTTATTATCTATTATCTTTACAAGTGATAAAAGATTAATACACAACACGCAAAATGCGTCACAAAAACAATAACAATGGCCGTTGGCGTCTGCTTCCCCACTCTCTCCACCCCACGCGCGGCGCGACTGTCGCCGCCTCACGGTAAACGGTCGCAACGCGCGGCGTGTGACCGCCATCTTACGGTGCTCTGGGAAAGTAGGCCGGGCCCGCCCTAATTTAAAATCAAAATAAATTATAACATGTTTTGCCTGAGCCCCACGGGGTCAGAACTGTGTCACCTGATATAGCCTGACCTTGCAAAGGCTTGACACAGTCAGTGGACCTGCAAGATCCTACATACTTAGAAACTGCATCAAAAAGTCAACCGTGAAGGCTCGAATCTTAATCAGGTCATAAAAAATAGAAAACGTGATTTTACGAGATTCTAAATTATACCATTAGATAGATCTCAACCAAGCGCATCCTTCGGTGATATTTTCAAGTATGTCGGATAGATATTAATTGCGTAATAGGCAGCCAAAATGCCGCCACAAATAAAGTGCGCTCGCGCACTTTCCCACCCGCAAAAACATATCACTCCCATAGATGTTCACATGAGGAACACAATAAAAAATGCTTCAGCTCACCAGGACGTCTGTAACGTCCGTAATCAGAGTTCAAAAATATTCGCTGATGACCCTCGACTCCAGCCGCACGGCGCCCATCAAGGCGCCGGGTTTTTTTTTTTCCATCACCCGCGCGGGCTGTGTACATACAGGCGGCGCGGTCAAGCGAGTTTATCAGGGTCCACGTGAGATATTTTACTCTCAATTTAAACATTTTTCATTCTAATTTCCACTTTACAATACCACACAAAGGACTCATTTGGCACATTTAAATACTTATGTATTTTTACTTCCTCGCCTCTTCGAGGAAGGACATTTACATAAATTCCATCAAAACAGCGGCCATTCTATGATAGTCCGCGGCGCTCCGCGCGATTTAAAAATGATTTTATTCCCATCGCGCGAGCTTTCCCTGTATATCAAGACCACGAAACATCAATTTTATTCAGTATTACATTTACAAATGTCTTATCTAATTCTTAAATATTTCATTCTTAAGATATTTCATTAAATATTTCATCAAACTTAAATATTTCATTTTCTTAAGTATTTCAAATATTTCAACACTTTACAAGATAAGACCAAAAATGTAATTTCTTCGTGGAATTTTTCCAACGCCCTCCGTCGGAGATGTCACATATCGCCGGCTCAGTGCCCGCGCCGACTATCCGCTTGGAGGCGAGGTGGGCCCATGTACGGCATTCGCCCATACAACGGACCTGAGCCCTCCGTAAGGGCTAACATTCATGACTTCAGATGGGTCATCATCATCATCATCATCACGTCGTCATATGATGTTGCCATCATCATTCTACCTGTCCGATACACTCCCCCCGTATAGCTTGCCTATACCGATGCTAGGAGGACAGGTCTATCCGTGGCCCTCTGACATGGTGATGATCCGGTAGCGACTCTGGTACAGTTACCTGCTGCCGTTCTCACGCGGACAACACATACGTGTCCGTCCGCCGCAGCCCTCGCTTCAGTCACCCGTCCCCTAGGCCACGTGTACAGTACTTCCAGCTAACTCCACGTTAGCGCCCGGTGCAGGCGTACTGTCTCACCTCGAGTACTTTCAGCTAACTCCACGTTAGCGCCCGGTGCAGGCGTACTGTTGTAGAGGTGAACCATAGACCGAGTTCCTTCGGCGCTGTCTCTGCAGGGTGAACGACCGAAACATCCGCGATCATCTCAAGCGGCCAAAATCACAGCATCAGGCGTGCCCATCCGCGATCATCTCAAGCGGTCCAATTGCACATTATGCCCCAGGCGCCAAGTCCTCGCCTGTCCAAGTGATTTGTGTTTCCTCACCCCGCCAGAACAAAAAGAAAAAGAGACAGCATTAGTAATGTGAACATTACATATACATGGATGTGAACATTGGTCTAATCAAATAAATAAATAATATCAAAATATTATCAAAACCAAAACATATCACACCATTTCCCCAAAAACAATGCTCCATTTAAAGCGCTGTTATGGTGAACACTCATATTTCTCGAGATTTGGTTCCCGCCAGATTCCAATCGGAATCTCATTAGATTTCATCTGGCCACTTTTACAGGGATCCACAATGCTCTCGAGCTACAATCCGCGCGCCGTCTATACCTCGTGCGTATGACGCGGTAGGTATCTCCCAATGGTGACGTCATACACTCCGCCGAAAGGAGAGCCAAATTGTTGCTGTCCCTTTCTGTCTTGGCAGATCACGTCAATGTGCTGACCATTTCCATGGTTCCAAATTTGTGTGCTGCGTCTGGTCTCAAGTAGTGAAGATTGCATTCCACAAATTCTGCGCGTCACAATTTAATACGCGCGCTTTTCATACCACATTTGCTTTAGCGCGAGCCATTTATTTCAGCGCGCATTCACATATAGCAATGGACTCCGCTTGCATTTTGTGATTCACTATTCTCACCAGTCGTCTGATACACACACACACACACATATTTCATTTTGTATGCACTCAATCTGCTGTTCAATGCAATTTCCGGTGCATTTGTCACTTCTCAATTAGACGTCTTCTGAACGCTGACGTCCCATCTGTCGAGCACAGTGCTCTCTCATTCACGCGCGTGACGCGCTCGTCCATCGAGCGTAGTGCTCTCTCTTTCACGCGCGTGACACGGTCCAACAGTCGAGCGTAATGCTCTCTCTTTCACGCGCGTGACACGGCCCAACAGGTTCAACCGATCCACGGCCACATATGTACTGCGTTCGGCCAAGGTGTTCGCCGACGCCTTACGTATCTACCGCGTTCGGCCAATGTGCCCGCCGACATTCCCATATATATACTGCGTTCGGCCAATGTGTTCGCCGACGTCTTATGTATGTATAGCGCAATAATCAGCACTCAGAGTCGGCGGCGTCCACTCGATCGGCCGGAATCTGTTCGTCCTTTTCATTGACATTTTTATTGACACAACACACGTGCGCTTTTCTCACTTTAACATATATTTGAAAATAAAATTATTTTACAAAATTTCACTTTTATTTTCATCGCGCGTGCTTTTACTTTTTGCGCTCCGCGGGCGCCGCATTCAATGAAGCGCGCCCGTGCTTCCAGTGGGCAGTTCGCTCGGCCCGCCGCGCGCCGGTCGATCGGTGCGGCGAGAATTTTCGTCGCACAAGGCATCGACACATTTTCAAACACTTTGAATCTATACATATTTTCACATATATATCTCACACCTATATATATATTTCATCACATATGTATATCATCACGTCATATTTGACACACGTGTATATCTCTCCACCTATACATATACACACATTTCACATATACATATCACAAATATTTATTTCGGTGTTTGCTTGGCTGAAAATTAACATTAGAGGCTATGCGGGTTTCCACGCCCTCTATTTCCATTCATTAAGAGAAAGGCCCATAATGGCTAAAAAATTTTAAAAATTTGAAATTTTAAAATGAGTTGAAACTGGCGTGTTTCACCACTTCGCTGAGGCGAAGGTAGCTCTCATTGCCGCCCTCTCCCATCTCAATGAAGTATTCCATTATGCCTTCTCACACCCAATATAACCACCAAAATAAAATAAATATATATGTGCAGTGTCACTTACATCAACTCGTCATGACGTGCTCTGGCGTTCTATCCTCCTTAGACCGCGGCAGGGCACCTCCAGCACAGGTCGCAGCTGGCCAGCTGGCATCGGCGGCCACCGACAGGCACAGCATGTTGACCACCACAGGCCGGAGCAGCATGCCCGGCGTTGGTCCAGGTCAGCGTCGGCCGCCCCAGGCTGACCGGGTGGTCTGCTGGACCGCTGCAGCCACTGCATCGGACCGCATCCCTCACGTCAGGGCGCTGCTGGCTGCATCCACAGTCACTGCGGGGCCACCCGCCCTTGCAGGATCGGTGCAGTCATCAGGCCACCAGGGTCATCAGGCTGCTGCTGGCTCCACGGGAAGAGGTCCACTGCTGCGCCCCTGGTAACGGTGCTCATCAATGGGCCCGAAAAGAGGGCCAATGGCGTCGCCTCCCCCCGTCCATCAGTCGGGCCTCAGGTCGCCGCTGGCTCTCATGGACGGCGGCTTTCACAGGACCGCTGACTGCTATTGTAGTAGCAGTCGTCGGCGTTGACCCAGGTCAGGTCCGTAGCAGCAGGTTGGTAGGCCTCGGCCGCTCCCGGTGGTGATGCTGCTCATCCTTCATGTGCTCCTGGCAGTCCCAAGAAGTCGACATCTCTCCTGGCTCCGCTGCGGTGAAGCGAGCCACAGTAAACTGGCTCAAATAAACCAGTTGTTCTCCTGTGATGAAGCAAAGCTCAGCCATCCGTCTCGCGAAGGAACATGAAGCGAGGCTCAGCAATCCGTCTATCGAAGGACCATGAAGCAAGGCTCAGCAATCCGTCTATCGAAGGACCATGAAGCAAGGCTCAGCAATCCGTCTATCGAAGGACCATCTGTTCCGCACGGGAACTGATAAATTTTGCGCGGTTCCATCAAGCCTGCTTCCGAAGGCCGAGGTTGTAAGTCACGGCCCGCTTCGGAGACGACACAGTGGTAATACTTCCATGTAGTGGAGAGCCTTTCGCTTTGAATGCGAGAGCCTCATAGAGAAACGTCCGTCGCGGGGGTCCAGAAGCACAGGAGATTGCAGAGGCTGGCCCGTATATTCTCAGCCGCCATCTTTACCAAGTAGGAATCCATATAGGGAGCAGGATAGCAGTAAAAACACAGATGAAAGCGGTCTAGAGGGCGTCTAAGTCACCGCACGTATTTGGCACATTTAAATACTTATGTATTTTTACTTCCTCGCCTCTTCGAGGAAGGACATTTACATAAATTCCATCAAAACAGCGGCCATTCTATGATAGTCCGCGGCGCTCCGCGCGATTTAAAAATGATTTTATTCCCATCGCGCGAGCTTTCCCTGTATATCAAGACCACGAAACATCAATTTTATTCAGTATTACATTTACAAATGTCTTATCTAATTCTTAAATATTTCATTCTTAAGATATTTCATTAAATATTTCATCAAACTTAAATATTTCATTTTCTTAAGTATTTCAAATATTTCAACACTTTACAAGATAAGACCAAAAATGTAATTTCTTCGTGGAATTTTTCCAACGCCCTCCGTCGGAGATGTCACATATCGCCGGCTCAGTGCCCGCGCCGACTATCCGCTTGGAGGCGAGGTGGGCCCATGTACGGCATTCGCCCATACAACGGACCTGAGCCCTCCGTAAGGGCTAACATTCATGACTTCAGATGGGTCATCATCATCATCATCATCACGTCGTCATATGATGTTGCCATCATCATTCTACCTGTCCGATACATCCAACATGCAGCAGACAAAAGCATCCCAAAATCAAACCCTAACCCAAAATTCCCCGCCTCTCCCCCCTGGTGGGATGAAGAATGGTCGCAAAAAGAAATCTGTTTTTGACAACCTGAGTATTCTTACCTCAGATATTAGAATATCTCTTTCTCTCGGTAAGTGTACTGCAGCAGCCTTTATTGACATTCGTGGTGCGTATGACAATGTGAGCCCTATCTTATTAAAATATAAGCTTATAAAACTGGGTCTTCCATTAAAATTAGTACAACTAGTCTTTAATATTTTATGTGAAAGGACGATCTTAATAGATGGTCCGTCTCATAAATTAATCAGAAATCTTTGGAAGGGACTCCCGCAAGGTTCGGTCCTCAGCCCCCTTCTGTATAGTTTATTTACTGCTGACCTTGAAGAGTCCATTCGAGAGATATGCTCCATACTCCAATACGCGGATGACATAGCAATTTACTGCTCTGATAAGGATATACATGTTGCTTTAAAGAAGCTTGCTAGAGCTCTCTCGGGGCTCAACTCCTGGCTTATCTCCAATGGACTCGAAATGGCCCCCTCAAAAAGTCAGGCCATAGTTTTCTCAAGAAAACATCGTATTTCCCAGACGTGTGTCACATTTGATGGCTTCAGTATCCCACTCGCCAATGAAATAAAATTTTTAGGCATTATCTTTAATAGAAAATTAAATTGGGCCTTCCAAGTAAACTCCATGGTCTCTAAGTGCGAAACGAAATTGAACCTCCTCCGTGCGACATCAGGTGTATGGTGGGGATCTCATCCTTTAACTCTGAAACTCATGATAATAATGCCTTTATCCGGAACCATATAGATTATGCTAGTTTTTTGCTTGATCCTCTTCCGAAATATTTAGGAATAAAACTAGACAAAATTCAGTCAAAATGCTTGAGGTTGATTATTGGAGCCATGAGATCATCTCCGATTAATGCATTGCAGGTGGAAACATTGGAGCCCCCTCTCGCAATCAGAAGGCAATATTTAGCTGACAATTTTACTATAAAGTGTTTCAGGGTCCCCAACCACCCTATTCTTGCTATTTCTCAATCCCTCCTTGATCTCACAAAGTCAAGTGCATATTGGAAGGGCAAAACTCCTCCTCTTTTGACTCGGAGCTTCTCCAGATTGGGGAGTTTCATCCCTCGAGTTCAATCAAACCCTGTTCTCCCTATCTACAAATTTCCTTTTTCTAATCACATTTTTTCCCCTAAAGTCATTTCCTTGGGAATTGACAAATTCACTCCTAACCCTAAGAGAATATTTTCTGAAATAATAAATAAAGAATGGTATGGCTGGACTCAAATTTTCACTGACGGATCCAAACTCCAGGCAACCGGCTGTACGGGTGCTGCGTTTTATTGTCCAAATGATGGTATCCAAGGTATATTTCAACTCCCTAAAGAGACATCCATTTTTACTGCTGAGTGCTTGGCAATCCGAGAAGCGCTAAAATCATGTAAACCAAAACAATCAAAGAAGTGCCTTATTCTTTCAGATTCCTTAAGTTCTCTGCTCAAAATTAAATCCAGCCCCTTTCGGCACCCTGATGATCAGATCTGCATGGAAATTCGGAGTATAATTCACGACCTTTCCTTGGATAAATTTGAAATTGTTTTGGCTTGGATTCCGAGTCATGTAGGCATCCCTGGTAATGAAATGGTAGACTCTCTGGCTAAAAATGCAATCTCACAGGGGGATGCCACATTTTCCACTATTCCAGTGAGCGATCTTTTCAATATTACAAGAAACGATGCCGCACTTCAGTGGCAGTCTCATTGGGACCTCACTAAAATGTCAAAAGGTCGACACTACGCCGCTATTCAGCCACTTATCCCATCTCGAGCCTGGTTTCACAGGATCAGATTGAGCAAGAGGGAGACTTCAATGGTTTGCCGAATGCGTCTGGGTCATTGCTCTATCCGCTTACACCTTGCAAAAATTCATGTTCTTAACTCCTCAATCTGTGAGTGTGGACAAGAGGAGGAGGATTTGAACCACTTGTTTTTCAATTGCATTTTAAATGTCGGTACTCAGTCCCTACTCCAGGATCTTGCAGATCTTAATGTCCCTTTCCCTACAAATATCCAGCTCTTGCTTACAGACTGCCGACGCGAAGTATTGAAAGTGTTACTACGATTTTTAGAGAGTAATTGCATTGAGCTGTAATGTTTATGTCGATGACCTATTGACTAGTTTTTGGCAATAACATCCTTTTACTGGGTGACAAGCCATTAAATTAAAATTACATTACATTAAAACAACCTTAACTCTTTAATGACGATTTTAACCTCTAACCGCCCTATTAATAGGTTAATCAACTATGAAACAACCATTTTGGGACTTGTGTGTTTTAAAAATTTTGAATTATGATGAATTTATAATATTTTTATTAAAAATATAATATTTTTAAAAACATTGTATTTTAAAACATAAATTGTTAGTGAACAAACTGATAAATTTTGCAAATTTGCATGAATTTTTCAAATAATTTTAATAACTATCTAACTAACCATCACACCTTTTCTCCGCAAGGGTAGGCAGAGAGGATAGCATGCCATATTCCTCTATCTTGGCACACAACCTTTGCTTCGGCTACATTTATCTTCTACACCTTCTTATGCAAACTCTACAGTTGTTGAGGCTTTTAACAGGACCATCCTCCAATACTTGTAGAATCTGATCTTGCCAGGTCTTTCGCGGACGCCCTCTATTCCTGTTACCTTCAACACTTAATATTTATTCCTAAATATTTATTTAACCATCCTCTCTTCGCTCATATGTTCTACGTGACCAAACCATCTCAGCACTCCTTTCTTTATTCCATCCACCACACTACAGCCAGCATTACATTCACTTCTAATTTGTTCATTTCTCACTCTATGGATAAAAGATTTTCCACACCTTATTGATCGCATTCCCACCTCATTCAGTCTACTTTCATTTCATTTTTGCCAATTCTAGGCTTCACTTCCATAAATCAGTCTTACTGGTCATAAATTTAATAAGTTTAGGATAATCGTTTACCTCGTAATATTATGGAAAAAAAAGACATCTCACGAGGCCATTCAGTCATAAAAGGCCCACAAAGTGGAGCAATTTTCTTCATTTTAACATCGTAGTTTTGGTTATTTATTCATTGATTAAATCATTTAGTTTATGTAATTTTAACAAGATATCCATATTTAAAATATATGGAACCTGATGAATAAATTTTTAAATAATATAATTTCAAACAAAAACTTGATAAAAAACGCAAGAGAAGATATGAGAAAAAATGGTGAAATTTGCTCACTTTAATCGATCGCCTTAATCTCTTATGGTACATATGAGACTTTCATCTCTCATGTCGGAGATTTGTCGGTGACGGGCAGTATGACTAAGTTGCATCACCACTCTACATAAAATACAAGGAGCAATTAATTATAGTTCGCTTTGCACTCTACTGAGTGCCACCCTATATACAGCAAACACACTTTGAAACATGTATTTTCCGGTGCAAGTGTCGCAAGGTCGTGTAGCCCACCTCCCCGTCTATTATACTCTTAATATTTACCATTACAGAGCATCGGTGATGTGCCTGAATGCGAGGTACGGCTGCACCCTCCTCGTGCCCGGAGAAGAATTGCTCACTCACAGCCATTCTTGCTGGTTCCGTCTCCTGCCGTGTCCGCTGCAACCGTGCTCCTGGCACGGTGAGTGGACTCAGTAGCGTCAATTATACAATCCAGAGAATTTGAATAACCGAGCCTACTGTGCAAATGACTGAATGAATTAATCAAAAATGTTCTTAAGTTTCCGCGGCCAGTCAGAATGTTCTGGTTTGAGTTTTCTAGGCTATTCTGCTTTATGTTTGTTTTTACGACCTTTCTTGCTGTCATTTCGGATCCCATTACAGTGTCCATAATCAGAGCTGATACGTTGTAGTTATGTATTGGCTTGCAATATTGTGTAAAAAGCAGGGAATATCTTTATCAGTATTATGCTAGTACTGGCTAGCAACACGGCGTGGCAATACCGTGTCAGAAATATGTTCTGTCATGAGGTGTCTAATGTTGTATGTTTGTTTCACCTATTATCGGTTGAAATGTCATTGCAGAATCTGCAATGAGATTTGTTTTGAAGTCCCGGATGTCATGAGGTTTTTTAGTTCAAGACCATCATCTCTATTGATGTTCACTGGGTGCTTGTAGATCTCAAGTGTCTCTTTGACAAGACGTGCATGGTGACTCTTGGGTTTTATGGCAACCGAATAGTACATCAGTCCTGATAATGGACCCTGCATCCGAAACGTTGACCAGAAAGGTCGTAGAATACCCCAGAAAACTCAAACCAGAAGACTTTTGTCAATTTCTCTTTATTTTTTAAGATGATTCCTTTGTTTATATAAGTAAGACAACAATTTAGAGCAGAAAGCATTACCGGACCCATTACGGACTCATTAAGACTCATTACCGGCGTTTCAAAGTTTGCGCACATCTCAAACCATCTTCAAAACCTTCACTGGCTTAGATGTCCAGAGAGGATTGAATATAAGCTTTGCCTTACAATATTTAAGGCTATTCACAACATGGCCCCTCAATACATAACCGACTTCTGCATTCCATTCTCCGCAAATAATAGACAACTAACACTTCGCTCAGCATCAACATCTAATACAAACAGGTTAGCTGAAGTAAATCGCGTCCACAACACTAATTTCGGTGATCTTGTTTTCGCGGTGGCTGGACCAAAGTTATGGAACAAACTACCTAATAACTGAGACAAACAGACTGCTTACGACATTTCAAAACACAATTTAAGACGCATTTATTTAGACAATCCTATAAAAACCACAACACTAGCTAATGTTTTCTACTCCTATTGCGCACTCCGCGAAAAAACCCGATTCTTTCAGGCACTCCCTACTATTAAAGTATTCAATTTTAATTCCATTTCTCTTGAGACAAACAGACTGCTTACCACATTTCAAAACACAATTTAAGACGCATTTATTTAGACAATCCTATAAAAACCACAACACTAGCTAATGTTTTCTACTCCTATTGCGCACTCCGCGAAAAAACCCGATTCTTTCAGGCACTCCCTACTATTAAAGTATTCAATTTTAATTCCATTTCTCGCATGCCACCTAGTGAATAAGTAATAGTAAAATAAGTTTTTTTCTTTTTTAGCAGTAAGTTGTTTTGTAAGACAATTTTTCTGTGTAAAGCACCCTTGAGGTGAGTATTCGCGAAAACGGCGCTATAAAAGTTGTCCAAATATTATATTATATTATTATTATTATTAAAGCAATCCGCTGGAGGCACTGGGCCTTGTTGATTATTAATAATACAGTAATCGAAGCAATGTGTTCCATCTTCTTCTGGTTAGAGTTTTGGTATTTTTCCAAAACAGTATGTATAGTAAAAACTTTTTAATTCTGTGGGATAATTCTTAATTATCTTAGTTAATTCTTTTAATCGAGTAAATATACAAATAAAACTCGTGTTACTTTTATTCTATTTATGAAAGAATTTTTCGTATTGGTGACTGCATATTTTTTCACAATCTTTCCCTTGCTGTCAATTTTGTAGTCCCCATCTTCAATCCAGTCCACTTTCAACTAAGTATGTAGTTAATATTTTATATAATATGTATTTCGAACTGATCAATTAAAATTTATAACGAAACCCTACAGACAAAATAAAAATGAAAAAGACTAAAATGAAACACTAACATAACAAAATATGTTGTGTCTGAAATTTCAAAAGAGTGACACTTATCATGAAATTCACATATAAAAACACATTTTTCGTATGTGACGTTGCGAAATGTTTTGAGCAAGTCCACCAAGAGCAAATGCCAAGAAAATTACCCTCTAACGTCATGTGCTCATATTTATCAAATATCTTGTAGGAAACTATAACTCGCTAATGAAGCATGCGCAAGAAGCCCATCCCGCCCACTTGGGCATACGCTTCGGTCAGACAACAGCGATGCCGGTGGCCAGGCAGACATGGATGCTCCGACGCGGCCCGCTCCTCTTCCTGTTGCACTCCCGGGGTGCCCCGGACGCCCGCAGTTGGGCCTGCTGGACCTTGCAGCTTCTGGCGCCCCCCGAATGGGCCGCCAACTGGAAGTACGAAATCACCATCAGCAAGCCACAGGAGCCGAAGAAGTGCATAACCATATCGGAAATGTGCCCCGCGGAGCATGAGGATATAGAGCGAGTGTTCGAAGAGGCACGCTGCGCAGCTGTACCGCACATCGTCATTAAAAATTATATTCATAAAAATCAAGTCACTCTAAAACTGTCCGCCTACAACAAATCCAGAAGCATCACGCCCAAGCAGTGAAGACAGAAATGCGGCCCACAACTCATTATTTTATGACTCATTTTCTGCCTGACAGCTAGGTGTGCATATGATTAGTATCTTTATAATATGCAATACACATAAGCATACAATGTCGTCGATATGCATCTTTTCCATTTATTTTATGTATATCAAAAACGTAAGTCTGATTTAAATCAAAAATATAAGTCTGAAAAATCTGGCGTGCATTGGTATGAGTTGTGGATTGTACAAAGGTTTTCTAATTCTAGGTTAACACACAATTAGTTATGATATAAAAAAATACAACATCATACTTGGGGTATAAAAGCAAATAAACTTAATGCAGTCATCGAGGATTTTTAATTTATAATGTACCGAATTCAAGATTTTATCGGAAACATAGCCTATAAATACATATGAAATATGATTTTGGAAGGCAATGATAGATAAAATCTAGAATTCAGTACATTTTAAATTAACTGACTGAATTTAAAATATTTTTTTAAATTTTTTGGACATTGCTGCCTTTGCTTTTATACCCCACAGCTAATGTGCATTGGGACCATTCAAGTATTACGTAAGCACCAAAGGGAGTGGGGGGCCTTCGCTTTGCTTATTTTCGATGACATGGTGGACAGGGGGTCTGTATGGTACGAGAGGGTTTGCTATACAACACTTTAAGTGACATGATCTCGATGCGTTGTTTATAGCTACAAATGCTCCTAGCAGAAGTGCTTATAACCGAGTAGAGCGCGAAATGGCTCCTCTTAGTCGGGAACTGGCCGATTTGATATTGCTTCATGACCATTTTGGGTCTCATTTGAACGACCGTGGCGTTACAATTAATGAAAATTTAGAAAGATCAAATTTTGAGTTTGCCGGAAATGTATTAGCAGAGGTATGGGGCTCAATGCAAATTGATGATTATCATGTTTCTTCCAGACATTAATAAGTATTCAGAACATGTGCGTAAAGGCCAATATTTACTTCAAATTGTAAAATGTTTAAGATTTCTCCCACCACTGCTGGGGGGGGGGTTTAAAATTACTAAAATTCTGCTTACGTAATACTTGAATGACCGTTTAAATAAATCATATATATCTTCGGATCTCCAGGGCTACGAGTTACAAATAACTGCATGCGTTTAGGAATGCTAAATATTAAATTACACGCATGATAATGGTAATTTTTTTTCTAAAAGGTGATAAAATATTAGCAGATTATACTTATTTGTAATGATGAATCTTATTGCTAAAAAATGTAAAAAATAAATATGTATACATATTTATACGATGCTGAACTGGATGCAAGATGACGGTATGCTTTTGGGCCGGTTGTATCAACTTGGCGAAGACGGTTTAACCGGTCGGGTGTCAGAGTGCAGATCTGCGCTCCCTAGACACATATGTGAATTCGGCCTATTTTACCTCCGTTTATGGGTTTTTAAAACTTATCATTGGTTACATCTCAATTTTTTGAATGAATTAACGAGTTCTATTTGTCGAGTCAAGGCAAACCAGACAAAAAATCATTCCAAATGTCATCTTCGAACCGCGCATTAATTGTGTTATTTATCTGTTAAAAAAAGTGTTTTTTGTATTTTTAAATAAAAAGGTGTTAATATTAAGTATTTTTATATTCTTAGCAAACCCTTAGAAAAATTATTAAATTTTTTTATGTTTTAATTTATAATATGTTATAAAATATATGTACATATTTGAGGGTTTATATATTGTTATTTGAATGTTTGTAGGTTCTTTATAATATCAAATATTTTTAAATACATATACAAGATTGCCAATTTAGGGCGATACAATACGATGAGATGTGAATTATTTTTAAGTTAAGTGAAAAATGACATTATGCCACACAACATCAAGCTCTTTTCATCACATTTTCTATTTGTATACAGTGTTCCTGATATTCTGCTTTAGATGTTCCATACTCATTGGCATGTCGGCATAGACATCCCCCTTTAAGGTGGCAGTTCGCGCCGCAACAGACCGAGACTCCTACTTGACTCACTTGACTGCATGATTTCGTATGTGAGTCAGTTTGCGAGCGAACCGAAGACCGTGAGACGGTCGCCGCCTAGGACCAGTAGTGTATATACAACTTTCAAAATTTGATAGATGAATGGTCGATCATGAATGCAATCGGTGAATGTTTCATTGAGTAAAGTGATCACTGAATCCAGTCAATGACATAAATGCTTAAAACAGACTTCCAAACATACTTCCTCATGTAAATGGTTTTGTCTCTGTGAGACGTATAATTTGTCTTGATAAATAATTAACAAATTGAACGAAGAACACTTGTAGATAGAATAATTTAGTTTTGTACTGTTTAAGGTCAAATTTTGCAGAAAATTGTAATTAAAAGAAATTAACATTTTTATAATCGTGTGGTGGGAATTAATTTTGTTTAAAGAGGAAGAAAGATATTAATAAAATCAGTAAAACACGCAAATATTAATGAAATATTTATTTTTGAATCATATGAAAATTTACAGTGGCCTTTCTACTATTCCACATTCAAAACACCATTTAAAAAATCAAATAAAATAGTATTAATTTGAATCAGAATATTTTGAGTATGTTCAAATTTTTCAAAAATACAATAGTTGTTCTCCACGGAAACAATAAATGCAGGTGCGGTCCGCTGAGTTCGCTTCCGAAGCCGCCGATGTACTCGCAGGCCGGGAGTGCAGAGCGCAGAAAATTCTTCAAGTCCAGAATCCGTGCCAAGTCGTCGCCTCAGGTGGTAAAACGAGTCCAATAAATCCAAAATCGTAGCCAAGTCCAAATGCAGAAGTCAGTAGAAAATCCAGAGTCCAAATCCAAAGAAGAAAAGCAGGGGTCAAGCAGGGTGTGAAGTAAAAGTCAGAATAAAATGTTCCAGTAGGCGTACTCGGCAGAGGCTCCCAGCAGAATGAGGCACTCGATTTTTTTTTTTTTTTCGATTCCTTAGAGTCTACGATACTCTGAGTACTTTACATGCGGCTAGACCGCCTAGTTCTACTTCTACAAGTGCGTCAGTTCTATAACTTTGACACTTTTGCTAACTACTTATTGTAATAAACATCGTATGTTTTATATTTTACATGAATTCGAAAGGGTAAAAAATTTTTAATAAAAAACCCACTAAACATTTTACGTGATATTTAAAAAGGTGAAATTAACTAGGCGCGACACTTTATGTATAGTGCCGCCTTATTATAAATTAATAGTAACTATAATAAAAAATTCAACTACGACTTAAATAATATTTATTTATTTACAGATCATAATTTCGGTGTACAAGTCGATGCTGTCAGCCTTGATGCGCTCGCTCCGGAGGATCGAGCGCATTTTGTTGCTTCATGAAGTAATGACGGGGCAGTCTGTATCGGTATCTGAAAGGCAGAAGACTAATATCGTGTTCATATGAACCGAGATTACGGATTAGTGAATTTTCTTGTAATGGAAAAGTGCATGATTTGTGGAAATTGTCTGATAATTTGTGGAAGCATTGTTTAATTGTGTCCACCTTGTGCTGATGGTGCATCTTTTTAATATTTGTTCTGGGTGATGTGTTGGGAGGTGGAGAGTAGCGCTGTGTCGTCTGCGAAGATGGCATGCGTGCAGTTCTGTAAAGAGGGAATGTCGTGAGTAAATATGTTAAATAAATGCGGACCGAGCAGGCTGCCCTGGGGCACCCCCATCGGTATTTGTCTTGTGGAAGAAAATTCACCTTTCACTGAGACTGTAAACTTTCTGCCTGAAAGATATGATTTAATGATCTCGATTAGGTACCGTGCCACGCCGATCGAGATCATTTTAAAAATCAGCCCGTCAATCCAGACGGTGTCAAAGGCCTTCGCGAGGTCTAGAAGTGCCATAGAAGTGCACTTTTTCCAATTGAAGCCCGTTGACACCTGCTCGATTACTCTAACCAGTTGCTGTGTCGTACTGTGCCTCATTCTGAACCCGAACTGGTCGTCCGGGAGAATATTTTTTGTGTGTGTGTATGCTACCAGGCGAGTCAGGATAATTTTTTCAAGTAATTTACTGATGGTCGAAAGGAGACTGATGGGGCGGTAATTTATAGGGTTGGTGGGATCTTTATTCGGTTTTGTAAAAGGGAGGACATTTGCAATTTTCCAGTGCTCCGGAAAAATTCCGAGGAGCAGGCATCCGTTAAAATTTTTTGTGAGTACTACTATGGCTCGCTGTGGTAGATGTTTGAGAAGTATATTATTTATGCCGTCCAAGCCCGGGGCTTTGAACGGTTTAAGTCTTTTTATGATACGTTTGATTTCTGAGGGGGTGGTGAATTTAATTTCATCAATTTCATCTTCGGTGGGCGGGGCCGCACCGAATTCCCGAAGCGTGTCGGACACTAGTTTTTCAGTGTCGGGATCGCCGATCCCTTGTGTCACCTTGTATGTGCTTTCAAAGCCGTCCGCCAAGGCGTCGGCTTTTTCTACATTGGAAAGTGCAGGCTGTGAGCACCCCGGTTTGATGAGTGGTGGAATGACTGTTTTAGCGCGCCTCAAAGCTCTGGTCATTCTCCATAGGGAGTTATCACCAGGCTCGAGTTTTTCCAATTTTTGTTCCCAGAAATCATTACGCAGTTGTTTGATTTGAATTTTAATTTCTCGCTGTAGTGAGTTGGTAAGAGTTTTGTAGTGTCTATCGCGAGTGCGATGATAGTGTCGGCGTGCATTATTTTTGTCTGTGATGAGTTTTTTTATTTCAGGTGTGAGTGGTGTAGTGTACGGCTGGACTACTTTGGCCGGAATAATTGTGTCGCGAGCTCCTTGAATAATTGCAGTCAGTAAATCTATTGCATCGGCAATCTCGTGAGGGTGGTTGTAGGCATTTGTGGATAAATAAATGTAGTGATTTATGAATTCTTTATAGGTTGACCAATCGGCGTCCTTGTAGTTGTATTGTAATCGGGGCTCCCTCTTCGCCGCACCATCCACCCGAAAGTAAATCGGGAGGTGATCCGACGAGAGGTCGTCCCCGGTGACAGGTTCCGACAGAAAGGAAGCGTTTTTGGTCAAAACTATATCGAGTGTGCTTGGAAATTTACATTGTGAATAGAACGTTGGTTTGTCCGGGGCGAGGACGGCATAATCACGTGTCTCCATATGGGTGTATAGTTTTTTGCCATTTGGATTCGATCGCTGACAGTTCCAATGTGAATGTTTTGCATTGAAGTCGCCGGCTATGACCACTGTAGGGCCGATAGCCATGAGTGTATCAATGTCAGCGGTCGAAATGGCATGTGAGTTGTATGCGGCGATCATTATGTGGTCACGGCCACCTATGTTTAATTTAATAATTGTGGCTTCAATTAATTTTAAAGGTGGTGTAGGTAACCGCGTATGCGGTATAGTGCTTTTAATTAAAATTGCCGTTCCCCCGGCGGGACCGAGTTCGCGATCATTTCGGTATACATCAAAGCCAGGGACTTTGAAGGGTGGTTTGTTAGGTTTTAACCACGTTTCCGAAAGTAGCACAATATCGACATCAGCTTGGTTGAGGCTGGCCACCAGCTCATCGACCTTATCACGGACACTGCGAGCGTTCCACCCGATAATATGTACACCCGAATTTACAACCGCCATTGTTGGTTAAAAAATATTAATACGCAGCGCCGCTGGGGCGCTCGAGAGCATCCATGAGTTCGAGACAAATCATCGCGCGCGAGATTTTATCACTGCATTGGTTGAAACGATCGCGTGAGTTTAACATGAGTCGCATTAACATCGCGAACTCATTGAGGTCCGAGCCCCCAGCCGCGCTGGTAGAACCGATCGGTGGCGATGTATGGAGCTCCGGGCGCGTCGGTCGCGGCCCGGAGGATACTTGCTTATTTATTTGATTAGTGGCAGCGGGAGCATCGTTCGAACCCTGAACGACGCTCGACCACTGCCTTCCCTCGATGACAGGTGCAGGCTGCCTCATGGTCATCTGAGGACGTGCTGAGCTGGACTGCTGTGCGGTAGGACGGGGCGGTGGGAGACGCGGTTGGATTTTTGCGACGTACGCGACGCGTTTAGGGCACATTCGGTAGTTTTCCGGGTGGTCACCCTGGCAATTGCAGCACGCGGCTGGCTCGTCGCGTGTCTTTTTTGGGCAGTCCGCCGTCGCGTGCTGCTGCAGGCACTTGATGCATCTCGGTGCATGGTTGCAGTTACGCGAACTGTGTCCGAAACTTTGGCAGGAATAGCACTGTGTTCCGTGCTGTAGAAAGTTTGATTTATATTTCTGGAGGGTGACCCTGCAGTAGCATACGACGGTGACCTGCGTGCGGAGTTTGCCCATGTCAACTTCCTGTCCGAAGTAGGCAAGGTATAGCGGGTATTCCGATTTTGGAGTAGTCATTTTGACTACTCTGGTTGCGGGGAAGCCTTGAAGTGCCAGGTCCTCTTCGATTTCCTGGACTTCAATCAGGGCCAGGCCTCGGATGACCGTGCGCTTCATGCGCTCGGCATCCGGAGTAAATGAATGGAATCCCGTGATTCCATCATTTTTCAGGCCGATAATCAGCGCCTTTTGATCTTCAAGATGCTGTGTTTGGACGGCCGCGGTGCCGCCCTTAGTGTATTTAAAATTGAACGCCCCTTTGACGTGTTTTTTGATTGCCGTGTGCAATTGGAGGTGCGTCATGTCTTTTGCAGGCATGATAACCGGCGGTACTCGGGACGAGCGCGGCGTATTTCTCGGTGTCGGGTCGCGGCGAGTGGGAACGAATT
>JADDOH010023093.1:0-24529 GCA_016648135.1 Agrypnia vestita | reverse complement strand
AGCGCGCGCAAGTCAGTGCCCAGCGGCTGTTGCCGCGACTGGAGGGGGGCCGCGCGCGCATACTGCTTCCAACCAGCTGTAGAACAACATCGCCCGGACACTAGCCCGGAGATTGGCCCTTTGTTGAATGAATATGAAAAATGCAGCCTGTTTGGCTGCCGATGTTATTTACAGCTACAAGTGTCGATACAAATATGTGTGGAATTTGTATATGTTATGAAAATATTTTTAAAATATGTTGATGTCTTGTAGGAAGCAGCGCTTGGCGCCCTTTTTGTATGCAATATTGTAATGTGCATTATGTTGAATCTCTGATGAGAAAAATGTATTGGAATTTTATGAATTTTTATGAATAAAATGGAAATAAATAATTTTTTATTTGGCACCTGTTGGTGCGTGGAAAAAGGTTAGAAGTTTGAGCCGAAGGGATTCTTCCGCGATGTAACGCCCCAAAGTAAAGTATGTGTGTGGCACGCGGTACCCGCGATGTTCGCCAACACTAAATGGGCATGAGTGTGGCACGCAATATTCGCCAACACGGGAGACGAGTCTCGCTGCAGAGGGTCTCGTCTCTGTCTTTCCGCCGTTGAATCCGCCGACGGGCAAATAAATGTTTTTTGAATATTCAGAGATTTTACAAACTTACCTGACCGGCTATAACTTCTAACGCCTAGTACTCAATTCCGAGCCCCCGTCTGAGATGCGTATATGGGATACCCTCCACGGGGGCCCGAAGGCCTGCACCGGGCGCCATCGTGGAGATGGTCAGCATGAAATGAATGAGTACTGGAAGACCGTGAGAAAAATGTTGGTTTTTTCTCGATTTGGAAACGGTAGTCGCCTGTTTGCGGGCCCACGTCGCGGTAAGCTCGCGCACACGGCTCGCCGTGGAGGATATTAAAAGGTTGAATTTTTTATCAACAATCAGAGCGGCTTACCGTGGACGAATTCCTACTTATGTAGTGTCATTGCATTCCTTATCTGAATGCCTGTCTGGAGAATGTATTTTTATACATGTGGAATGATATAGGCGCGCCTGAGAGTGAAATAAAGAAATTGGTTTTGGCGCTTTTTTGAATGCCTATAACTCAGTAAATATTTACCTGGAATATTTGGAATTACTGTTAAAATGAGCGCTTGCATGCGCAAATTACATTTGTCATAGCAAAACTTGTAAAACTGCTGTTTTTGATTTTTTATGAATTTTTGAAAATTTGAGCCGTTTGTGGCGAATTTAATTTTAGTTTTTTGGGCCTTGTATGACCCAGCCCGTCCAAATAACTGTGTTATTATCATCTGCTAGGTCTGTTATTACAAAATAACACAGTATTAGTCTCTTGGGAGCTAAAAATGCATTTTTTATGAATTAATTTGTATCTGTCATATGAAATCTGCCGCGCGGTGAAATTGTGCAACCGCGAATGACGTAGTTCACCGCTCGGCCGCTGGGAGCGCTGCGGCGCCTTCCCAGAATTACGCAATCTCATTGGTTTCTGTAATATGCTCTGACGCAATCTTGTGAAATTTTGAATTTTGTATAAATAAAATGCATTTTTTGAGCGGGTACCACTGATACGCCACGCGTCGGTACGAGAACCGCTATTTGGACAATCTTCTTGCTGCCTTTTCTTTCTGACCCTGCTTACCTCCTTTGGACTCTGCTTTCTTGGATTTTTGTGACCACTGCTTTCTGACTTGGACTTCGCTTCGGATTTTTCTTCGACTTTAATACGATAAAAGCACTACTTCGGCGTTTGACTTCTGGCATATCCACGGACTACGAGCTTCACTGCAAATTCTGGTGGCGATCTCTGCCCCACCAGCGAAGACTACTGAGCCGCATAAAAAAGGTGTTCCCATTCGGAACATTTTGGTCCTGTTCGAGCCGGAGATCTGAGCTTCGCTGACGACCACCATGTCTCAAGAGGGATCGAGACACTCTGTTGGGGGAGACCACGACCAGGACGAGCCTGTGGCACCGGAACGAGCCGGTTCTGAAGTGGACCGGGCCTCCACGACATCCACAGAGGACACCGTCCGCCGGCAAGCGGCGGAGATCCGACGCCAACAGCAGCTCATACGAGAACTCCAGCGAGAGCACGCGGAGGCGCTCATCCGGATCTGCTCAGCAAAGGCAGACGCATCCGAAGCTGCAAATGTGCAACCGACCAGGGCGGCATCCAAGCGACCAGCCTCGGTCGCCGCTGATGATGTCACACCCAAGCGGGCGACACCAGCCGCCACCGATGACGTCACCACCCGCCGCCCACCAGTGGTCGCGACCGATGACGTCACCACTCGCTGCCTACCAGTCGTCGCAGCCGATGACGTCACCACTCGCCGCTCACCAGTTGTCGCGGCCGATGACGTCACCACCCGCCGCCCACCAGTTGCCGCGGCCGATGACGTCATGGAAGAGTACGCGATTGTGTCATCAGACCGATCTGGACAGCGGGGCCGTTGTCCAGAACCGAGCACATTCACGAGAGATTGGGTCCTGAGCCATCCGGAACAAAGACGGATGGTCAACTCACTGATTGAAGAGGCGCTCAATTCACGCCAGGCCAACAGCACTCGCTCACAACCTACTGCGGGAGAGGCGCCGGTTTCAGCAATTTTGGCGCGACAATCAGGGGTCAAAGAATTGCCGCATTTTTCCGGAGACCCCTTCGAGTGGCCGACTTTCCTGGCGCAGTATGAGCAGTCGTCCGCTTTATGTGGATTGTCGCCGCCTGAAAATATTATGCGCCTACAAACGGCGCTGAAAGGACGAGCGCGCGAAGCAGTCGCGCCGCTTCTAGTGGACCCACAGAATTTGGAGGAAATTATGCGGACACTGAAAAACCGCTTCGGCAATTCTGAGGACATTATTGATAGCATGCTGGAAAGAGTCCGCCGCCACCCACGGATCACTGAAGATTCGCCGATAGACGCGCTGACGGATTATGCTATAGCCATCAGAAATGTGGTGGCGACCGTGCATGGCTTTGACCGGAAATACCTGACGTCACCGCAGCTACTTACAGAAATGGTCGGCAAGCTTCCCATGTCGGCGAAATTAATGTGGCTGAATTCAAGGAGAGGCGGACCAACCAACATTACAATAAAGGACTTATCGGACTGGCTGGTCGACATATTGGACATGGCGCCGTACGCCGGATGTAGGCCAAAAGCGAGCCAGAAGATGACCGCCCGCCGAAGCGGTCAAGTTCACCAATTGACGGAAGACGGTGATGAAAGTAGACCGTCAACGAGCGCCGCCAGATGCTGCGCCTGCCATGTGGAAAATCACGCCCTGCTGGATTGTAGGGCGTATTGGAATAAACCCATACGGGAGAGATGGACATTGGCAAGGCGGGCCGCTGTCTGCTTCAATTGCCTAACAAGGGGGCATATGTTGCCTATCTGCAAGGCCAAGCGGTGCGGCGAAAATGGATGCCGAGCACCACACCACCACTCGCTGCACTTAGAAGAAAATCGCCGCCCGCCCCATGCCGCTGAAGAACATCGATCCGGGCGCGGCGGGCGAGGCGGGCGTGGCCGCGATCAACATCGGCGAGGCGGGCGAGACGCCCCGCGAAGCGCGCCACCGCGCGGGTCAAGCGGCGCCGCCGCGGCCGCCCCAACTAGCACCCCCGCGACGAATGTTACGGCGCCCCGCGATGATACAGTGGGGCACGCAAAATTGGACAATGGGCGATATGCCGTACTATTAAAAGTTTTGTTGGTGACTGTGAGCGGGCCCCGAGGTCAAGTGAAAATTTACGCGCTTCTCGATGAGGGTTCGACCGTCACTCTCGTCGATGAAACAGTGGCCAGCGCCGTCGGGGCCCGCGGACCGGTGCGCGGACTTAGAATTCACGGCGCAAATGGAATGTGTTCCTCAGACGACCGGTCCCAAGATGTAAATCTCACAGTGCGGGGGAGTGAGGCTGCATATGAAATGCGGGCGAGCACAGTCAAACAGCTCGCTCTGCCCGCGCAAAAAGTGCTAAAGAAATGCGAGTGCCAAAATAAAAATAAAAATAAAAATAAAAATAAAAATGAAAAAGACTTAGAACGCGCGTGTGTTGGTGGAAACTGCGCGGAGTTTAATGAAGTGGAGCCACAAATATTGATAGGCCAGGACCACGCGCATTTGATCGTCACCCGGGAGGTGACTGAAATACCTACCGGCGGATTGCGCTCCCGCACAGCCCTGGGATGGACCACACACGGCGAGCTTGGCCACCGACCACCCGCCGGCACCGCGACGGTTTTGGCGCTCTCCGGCGCCACGGTGCCGGCGGCCGATAACGATCTGGAGGCGCTGATAAGGGCGCATTTTGCAGTGGATTCACTGGGAATCACTGCCGCGGCCCGCGTCAATAGAGAAGACGCCCGCGCCGCCGCTATTATGAAGGCCACTACGCGGCAATTACCTACCGGGCAATGGGAAACGGGCCTTCTTTGGAAGATGGATGAAGTGAATTTTCCAGACAGCCGCCAGTGCGCCGCCAACCGCCTGGCGGGGATTGAAAGAAAAATGGAAAAAGATACTGCATATGCGACGGCGTACAGGGCGAAAATAAATGAATATTTTGAGAAAGATGACGCCCGCGCCTTGTCACCCGCCGAAGAAAAAGCGCTGAAATTTAAGTTTTACTTGCCGCATTTTGCAGTCTTTAACCCAAACAAGCCCGGCAAAATACGTATAGTATTTGATGCCGCGAGTAAGTGCCGAGGAATATCACTGAATGATATGCTATTGACGGGGCCGGACCTGCTGAGTTCACTTCTAGGCAGTGTGTTCCGGTTCCGGGAAGGAAAAGTGGCACTGGCAGCCGATGTAAAAGAAATGTTTTTGCGCATAAAAATCCGAGAGGCCGACCAAGCGGCGCAATTATTTTTATGGAGACAACCAGGCGAGCAGGTGCCGACGACTTACCAAATGTCGTCTATGATTTTGGCGCCACCTGCTCGCCCAGCAGTGCACAGTATGTGAGGAACCGGATTGCGCAAGCCAGTGCCACAGAATTTCCGACCGCGGCAAAGGCGGTTGAAACTACATTTTATATGGACGATTACCTCGACGCAGTAGATTCAACTGAAGAGGCCTTAAAAATGTTCACCGAAGTGACTGAAATACTGCGTCGAGGGAAAATGCAGCTCTGCAATTGGGCCTCCAATGATCCTGCAGTATTGGAAAAAATTGAGCCCGCCTTAAGAGCGGTGGAACCGATGAGGATTATCGGGGCGGAGACAACGGCAGAAAAAGTGCTCGGGATTGCATGGGAGCCGGCCTCCGACAAATTTGTTTTTCAATTTGTGAACTTGCCAGAGATAGCGGAGGCTGGCCGCCCGACAAAGAGACAAATATTGAGCGCCGTAATGAAAATATTTGACCCCATCGGATTTTTGGCCTGCATACTAATAAGGTCAAAAATCCTATTACAGGATGTATGGCGCTCTAAAATTGGATGGGAAGAGAGGATACAACCCGAGCACGCCGATAAATGGTACGCGTGGTGCGAGCTAATAAGGAATGTGAAATGTGAAATCGCGCGCCCGTGCATATCCCGCCGCGATAGTGAAGTCGCGCTTCATGTGTTTTGCGACGCCTCTGAAAAAGCGAGCTGCGCGGTGGCCTATTTTGTCGAGACAGGAGAGGGTGGCAATTCCGTAGCCTTCATCTCGGCAAAATGTAAGGTGGCACCGCTGAAACCGCTGTCAATACCGAGGCTAGAGCTGCAAGCGGCACTTATCGCCGCGCGACTGTCGGCGGCTGTGAAAAAAGAGTACCGCTGTAAAATAGCCCGTACGGTACTGTGGACCGATTCCACCACGGTGTTATGCTGGTTGCGGACCGACCCCCGGGCGTATTCGACTTTTGTCGCTAACCGGCTGGGAGAGATTGATGAACTGTGAATGGTACCCACCGCTTACCCAGGACCGTTTTATGAGCAAAAGCTCCCATATCGGTCCTTCTCATTCGTCTCCAGGTTGACATTTTTTTAGCTACAATGCAAGACCGTGCTGCCCCGCACGGGTCGTATAAACCGGTGCGAGGCGGCACGGCCGCAAAAACAAAACCATTCACAGACCGACACCATTAGATACGTCTTTATTGCATAAAAAAAATACATAAATAAATTCAAGAACAAAGAAAAGGTAAAATAACAAAATAAGAAAAATAATAATACAAAATAATACGAAATAATACAAAATAATACAAAAATAATACAAGAACAAAGAAAAGGTAATAACAAAAGAAGAAAATAATACATAGTAGACGAATTTCGCGGTGGCGGCAGTGGATGGGTAAGGTCAAACAGACACCCCCTTAACAGGGAAAGAGACGATATAAAAAAAAAATACATTTGGATATCCGGGTAGGGAAGCACAGGACCGGCAGGTCTTCGTCCAATGCAGGAGCCCACACATTAACACAACACCGGGGAATGACAGAGTCAAACCACCAATACACAAGAAAACTTATCGCACAGATCCCCTCAGGATTTCCCAACGGGACACCCACACCCGAATGAACCCTCGGAAGCATCCGAAGTTCCTTTCATTCCTCACTAGGACATCATTGGATGGACGTCCTGTCACGGTCATTCCAAACTCAGTTAATCCTGCTAACATATTCTCTCTCGCGTCATTCATGATCGTACATTCCCAAAGGATATGTTCCGCCGTTTGGGCCACCCGACCGCAAGCACACCACGGGTCAACGGAGAGTCCAAGATCGAAAAGCTTCGACCTGAACTCTCCGTGTCCCGATAGCATCTGAACAGTGTAGTGGTCCAGCGACGGAAAATATCCACTGCCCTTTTCCTTCACGGCCACCCTCGGAAAAAAGGAATGAGTCCATCTTCCGGTGGTGGCCGTGTCCCATCTTTCTTGCCAAACTATACATGATATTTATCTCAATCTCTGACCCAACACCTGGTGTCGCAACGTCTCCGAGAGCCTGATGGTTCTACCAAAGTAGTTGACCTCCAGGCCCCTCCTAACACTTCGCCTGGCGCTGAACTCCAGTACCTCCAAGTCAGCAGGGAGCACCCCCGCTAACACCGGTAGGGCCGCACTGGACACAGTCCGATATGCTCCCGTCAGAGCCAGCAGGGGTACTCTCTGCCCCCGATTTATAGCTGCGGCTACCACGCCGGTCCTCAGCCTGTGAGCCCATACCTCAGCAGCGTATGTGACTTGGGCCACATATGTCGCCCTATATACGAGGCGCATCGCCGGTGACCGGATGCCCCAGTCAGCGACACTAAGTCTCTTCATGGAGGCAAAGAAATCTCTCGCTCTGTCAGCAGTGGCCTTAACATGTGTGAGAAAGGAACCCGATGGGTCGAACGTTACACCCAGCCATTTGACCTCTCTTGCAAATTTCACGTTCATACTCCCCAATTTGACCACCGGGTTCCTCGCCTGACTCAAACCACCCTTCATCATCATGGCCACTGTTTTGCCAGGCGCCAAAGCCAACTTATTTCTAGCACACCAGTCCACAATCAGCTCAATTGATCTCTTACTCCTTTCCTCAAGCACTAAGCGGCTTCGTCCGGATACGAGCAACAGAGCATCATCCGCATAGGCAACGATGTTGCACCCCTCAGGCAACGGTAGACGAAGAATGTCATCGAAAAGTATGTTCCACAGGGTCGGTCCAAGGACCGAACCCTGTGGAACATACTTTTAGATTGATGAACTGACAAAAATCGCCGATTGGAGATGGGTCCCCACTAAACATAATCCCGCTGATATTGGGACACGGGACGGCGAACTCCCAGATTTGGCCGCTGATGGTATGTGGTTCAGCGGCCCTGACTTTCTACACCGGGGAGAGTCGGCGTGGCCGCAAGAGAGCCGCCGGCGGCAACCAGATAACACAGTACTGGAAAAAAAAGCAGACATTGTTTTGGTGACCGGAAGAACGCCCACGGGGGGAGCATTGCCCGATATAAAGCGCTTCTCATCATGGACAAAATTGGTGCGCACCGCGGCATGGATAAGGCGCTTCATTTGGAATTGCCGCCGCCGCGCTGAAGAGCGGTCCGGCCGAGATGTCACCTGCGACGAAAGAATAGCAGCCGAGCGCGCATGGATATTGCATTCTCAGGCGGAGGCGTTCGGCACGGAGATAAAAATTTTACACCGCGGTGGAGCCGTCCCAAGGACCAGCCGGCTGTATCCACTGACGCCGCGCCTGGATGAATATGGAGTTATACGGATGGGCTCGCGGCTCGAGCAGACCGCGGTGCATGAAATACCGGCCGGCTTGAGGGCGCCGGTAGTATTGGACGGCTCTCACCCGTATGCCCGCTTGATGATAAGGCATTATCATGAGAAGGAAAATCACCCGGGCACTGAGAAAACTGTGGCAGATGTGCGGGAGAATTTTTATATTTTAAAATTGAGACCCACAGTGCGCCGGGTGAAATATGAATGCCAAGCGTGCCGAAACAGAAAAAGCCAGCCGCAACCGCCGTTAATGGGTCAAATGCTAGATTGCCGACTGGCTTACAATACTCCCGCTTTTTACCATTGTGGGCTCGATTATTTTGGCCCAATGCAGGTGACTATCGGCCGGCGAAGAGAGAAGCGGTACGGCGCGCTATTTACATGCCTGACAACGCGCGCCGTACATTTGGAAATCGCCGAGTCTTTGTCTGCAGACTCGGCCATACTCGCTATAAGGCGAATGGCAGCGCGGCGCGGGCATCCGCGCCTACTATATTCCGATAATGGAACCAAATTTCGAGGCGCGGAAAAAGAGATGGCAGCCGCGCTGAAGGATTTGAGAAGTGACCCGCGGATGCATGGGCACCTCGCGGAGAGCGGGGTTGAATGGAACTTCAACCCCCCCCTCGCCCCACATATGGGTGGCGCCTGGGAGAGCCTGGTACGCGCCGTGAAGCGGGCGTTGGAGGCTACTTTGAAGGAGCGGGCACCGCGGGAAGAAACCTTGAGGACTCTGCTGGCTGAGGCCGAATATACTGTTAATAGCCGTCCGTTGACGCATGTATCGGTTGATCCGAAAGATGACGCGCCTCTTACGCCGAACCATCTGTTGCTGGGAGCGACCGGCCGCAATTCACATTTGGCGGTATACGGGGCGCTAGATGAAAATATATGCCTGAAAAGACAGTGGAGAATATCGCAACAGATGGCCGATTTATTCTGGCGGCGGTGGATGAAAGAATACTTACCTACATTGGCGCGCCGAAATAAATGGCAGGAGCCCGCGCCCGCAATTAAGGAAGGCGAGATGGCCGTCATCGCAGATCCCGCGCTGCCCCGCAACACATGGCCCAGAGGGCGAATTGTGGAAGCCCGCCCGGCGCCCGATGGCCAAATTCGAGTCGTCCGAGTACGCACAGCTGCGGGCGATTATACTCGACCAGCCACGAGAATAATCATGCTGAAGGGGAATCCAGCATAAGGGCGCTGGCAGTATACCCTGTCCTCCTGATAAGTGCGGGCAGGCCACACGGGGGGAGTATGGAACGGACAGGGTTGAGCCATGTAAAAAATGAGAACATAACATGACCACTATGAGCGGCGCGTGTCCAAAATAAATCAGCCGCTACATACAGAAAATTGCATTGGAGACGAGGTGTGTATGCCGCTACTGAAAATTGGGTTGCCGCTCGGAGCGCGCGCAAGTCAGTGCCCAGCGGCTGCTGCCGCAACTGGAGGGGGGCCGCGCGCGCATACTGCTTCCAACTAACTAGCTGTAGAACAACATCGTCCGGACACTAGCCCTGAGATTGGCCCTTTGTTAAATGAATATGAAAAATGCGGCCTATTTGGCCGCCGATGTTATTTCCAGCTACAAGTGTCGATACAAATATGTGTGGAATTTGTATATGTTATGAAAATATTTTAAAAATATGTTGATGCCTTGTAAGAAGCAGCGCTTGGCGCCCTTTTTGTATGCAATATTGTCATGTGCATTATGTTGAATCTCTGATGAGAAAAATGTATTGGAATTTTATGAATTTTTATGAATAAAATGGAAATAAATAATTTTTTATTTGGCACCTATTGGTGCGTGGACAAAGGTTAGAAGTTTGAGCCGAAGGGATTCTTCCGCGATGTAACGCCCCAAAGTAAAGTATGTGTGTGGCACGCGGTACCCGCGATGTTCGCCAACACTAAATGGGCATGAGTGTGGCACGCAATATTCGCCAACACGGGAGACGAGTCTCGCTGCAGAGGGTCTCGTCTCTTTCTTTCCGCCGTTGAATCCGCCGACGGGCAAATAAATGTTTTTGAATATGAGAGATTTTACAAACTTACCTGACCGGCTATAACTTCTAACGCCTAGTACTCAAATTCCGAGCCCCCGTCTGAGATGCGTATATGGGATACCCTCCACGGGGGCCCGAAGGCCTGCACCGGGCGCCATCGTGGAGATGGTCATCATGAAATAAATGAGTACTGGAAGACCGTGAGAAAAATTTTGTATTTTTCTCGATTTGGAAACGGTGTACGCCTGTTTTCGGGCCCACGTCGCGGTAAGCTCGCGCACACGGCTCGCCGTGGAGAATATTAAAAAGTCGAATTTTTAATCGACAATCAGAGCGGCTTATCGTGGACGAATTCCTACTTATGTAGTGTCATTGCATTCCTTTACTGAATGCCTGTCTGGAAAATATATTTTTATACATGTGGAATGATATAGGCGCGCCTGAGAGTGAAATAAAAAATTGGTTTTTGGCGCTTTTTTGAATGCCTATAACTCAGTAAATATTTACCTGAAATATTTGGAATTACTGTTAAAATGAGCGCTTGCACGCGCAATTTACATTTGTCATAGCAAAACTTGTAAAAATGCTGTTTTTGATTTTTTATGAATTTTTGAAAATTTGAGCCGTTTGTGGCGAATTTAATTTTAGTTTTTTGGGCCTTGTATGACCCAGCCCGTCCAAATAACTGTTATTATCATCTGCTAGGTTTGTTATATTGTTTGTAAGCTGCGACTTACAATAAAGTGTGATATATCAACAGATGCGCTGCGACGCACTCTATATAATAGACACAAAAAACTAAACCTAAAAGTTAATTTGGATTTTTAAGAGATTTAATTGTTGAAATTTCATAGCCCACCGGGCCAGAAAATGAGATATATTTTAACTGTTGCTTTAATAATAATGTCTCAAGGTTGCCACGCAATATGTCAGGCTGTTTATTGAGACGCAGTCCATGTAATGACATATATGTAAATCCTCCGGGGGAGGTGCGTTTAATTTAATAATTAAAAAACTGTAATATATGTAGTAGAAATACGCGGCCGAAACGCGCCATTTGTATGCAAACTGTAACTTGTTTTAATTGGCTTCGAGGCCGGGGCCTCCTGGTCCCGGCCGAGGGTATAAATATCGCATTCAAGGCGGACCGGCCTCAGTCTGGTTTAGAACGCCGTGGCAAACCCTTCACGTGTGTTTCATTTACTTACCCGACTACCTCCTACGATTTTGCTGCCTGCTGACGTCGCCCGCTCTCGAGCTCGAGCCGAACTACGTCATCGAGATCTGCTGTTGCTGCCTGCTAACGCCGAGCGCTCTCGCTTCACGCCCGGTACTTGATATCGGCGGCGATCGCCTTGCGGTGTGCTGACACTGAGCGGACATTCACGCTCGGTACCTACTGCTTCTGCGGAGTGCTGACCGCTGGCGCTGATTTTGCCAAGCTAAGTATTTCATCGCAGTTCAACCGTCTTTTTTAAGACGATTATTCTTGACGACCTCGTCGAGTTTAGACATTTTGCTCGAAGCAAATTCTTTTGCTGTCGCCTCTGGTGCACATTCCCGTGTACTAATATCGCTCTTTTTCCAGCTGCTCACACGGTGCGCCCGTGCTGTGTGAGACATCCCGAAGGCTTCTGAAGCGGAATCAGCGGACCGCACCTTTGTTGCCTGTTCTGTGCGGAACAAGCTGGTCCTGTCGAGACGGATTGCTGGTCTTCGCTTCGCATCACCAGAGCCAACCAGGATGTCGCACGCTGGGGATGAGCCGCAGTACATGGAGGATGACGCCCAGTACCAGGAGAGCGGCAGCCAGCGACGGGGGGAGTCAGTGGCATCGGAGCGAACTCGATCCGAGTCTCGCCGAAGCCGCGCATCTAGCCGGTCATCCAGCCGGTCATCACGCTCCACCGAAGACACCGTTCGGAGACTTCGGGAGGAGCTTCGCCGCGAGCGCCGGCGCATGGATGAACAGCGCCGGGACTACTCGCGCATGGTCCGCGCGATGGCTGCCAGTCAGAGGACGCAGCCAACACTTCTGGAGGGTGGCCCTGAAAGGGGCCTTTCTCACAACGGTCCGAGGCAAGGACCTTCCGCGGCCGCAACCGAGATGGCACCACCGGCGGCGGCAGCCGACAGTGCCCCGAGAGGGGGGGTACTACCAGTGGCGGCGGATGCAGCCAGTGGCGCCTCGGAAGGAGTGAGACCCTCCTTTGAAGGTATCAATTATAATATTATGGCTGGTAGCGCCCTCCCAGGGGAGGCGCAGGCCTCAGTGGGGGTGGCAGTGGTCCACCACCCACAGGGTGGGGCACCCACCCACCCACAGGGTGGGGCACCCACAGGGTGGGGCGCCCACCCACCCACAGGTGGGGGCGCCCACCCACCCACGGGGGGGGCGCCCACCCACCCACCGGCCAGCCTGGAGTGGCCAATGCTGGCGTAGCTTGGCCCAACGTCGGCCAACCTGGAGCGGCCAATGCTGGCGTAGCTTGGCCCAACGTCGGTCAACCTGGAGCGGCCAATGCTGGCGTAGCTTGGCCCAACGCCGGCCAGCCCATCATCACCAACGCCAGCCAACCTACTGCAGCCAATGGAAGCCAGCATGCTGCTTCATCGTGGGCCAATGCAGGCCAACCCTCTACGGCCAATGGAGGCCAACCTGCCGCTGCTATAGCTGGACCATCGTGGGCCAATGGAGGCCAACCTGCTGCTGTAGCGGGACCATCGTGGGCCAATGGAGGCCAGCATGCTGCTGTTGCCGGATCAGCATGGTCCAATGGAAGCCAACCTGCTGCTGCTACCGGACCAACCTGGGCCAATGCAGGCCAAAGCGCAGCAGCCATCACCAGTACCAGCCAAGGCGTGGAAGGCATCGTCGGAAGCACGTTTCCAACCACCAATCCAGCTGCACAGATGGGAGGGCAAGGAGGCCCATGGAATAATACCATTACTGGTTACCACGCAGCCGGAGCGGCTGGACCTACCTCCACTGGACACTCAAGCCAGCCGGGCACCAACGCCTTCACTAGGGAATGGGTGCTGCGGCAGAACCAAGGAGCGCCTGGCATGGATCAAAGCCAGCCCCCTGCTTCAATGATTATGGCGCGACAATGTGGGGTGAAGGAGCTACTCCCATTCGGCGGAGAAGCGTTCGAGTGGCCGACGTTCTTCGCCCAATTTCACCAATCCACGGCGCTGTGTGGGTTCTCTGACCACGAGAACCTCATCCGTCTTCAGACCGCGCTCAAGGGGAAAGCGCGAGAAGCCGTGTCAGCAATGCTCATCGATCCGAGCAGCGTTGCTGAGATCATGCGTACGCTCCAGGATCGCTTCGGGAACCCGAGAGCCATCATTGACAACATGCTGGGGAAGGTGCGCCGCTACCCAGTGATCGCCGAAAGCGCGCCAGTGGACGCGGTGCTGGACTACGCCCTCATCATAAGGAATGCAGTGTCCACCATCAGAGCGATCGACCCGTCGCATTTGACGTCTCTGCCAATCCTTACCGATATGGTGGGAAAGTTGCCGAGCGCAACCCGCATGCTGTGGCTGCGCTCACTGGTGGGGAAGCCGGGACCTCCGACATGCCAGACGTTTTCGGACTGGCTGACCATCGTGCTAGGGCCAGTGGACACGTCAGGCCTGAGGACCATGGCCACTCTCCCGCAGCGGAGTGGACATGTGCACCATACCACTGGCGGCAACGGGGCTCCGGAGAGCCGCCCGGGACCAAGCCAAGCACCCAGGCCCCCACCACCGGCAAGGAACACCACCCCCTGTCAGATGTGCAACAGCAACACGCACGCGCTACCCCAATGCAATACTTACCTGGCCAAGACATTGCAGGAGCGCTGGGGCGCGGTTAGGCAGTTTTATCTCTGCACCAAATGCCTCAAGAGCGGCCATAGATGGAAGGATTGCCGCGCCAAGCCTTGCGGTGTCAATGGCTGTAAATCGCAGCATCACAGGACGCTGCACGACCCGAACACCGACAGAGACCGAAAGGGGAAGAGCGACAAACGAAGAGAACCGCGCTCCAAAGGATCGGGCTCAAAGCGCGGGCCAAGGAACGGAGCAAAGGGCACAGCAGCGGGTGGCGCGTCCAAGGTGACCAAGGAGGAGACGGTCACCAACACCGGAGGACAGTCGCAGGGACAAGAACGCGCGGTATACTTGAAAGTAATACCGGTAACCATCGGTGGACCACGCGTCCAAGTGAACGTGCACGCGCTCCTCGACGACGGATCATCAGTCACTCTCATCGAGGAAGAAGTGGCGAGTGCCGTCGGAGCCCGAGGACCAGTGCGCGCCCTGCGCATTCATGGTGCGGGCGGCATGTGCTCATCGGACGACCGATCCCGTGTGGTGTGCGTCACAGTGCGTGGAGATGGCCCCGAGTATCCGGTGAGAGCGAGTACGGTGCGGCAGCTAGCCCTACCACCTCAACGGGTCGTGATTGACCCGCGCTCGCTGTCCATAATGGACCAGGTGGTGACAGATGAAGTGGTGCCCCAACTACTGATTGGCCAGGACCACGCACACCTGATTGTGTCACGCGAGGCGAGCGAGATACAACAAGACGGAATACGCTCCCGGACGAAGCTAGGATGGGCCGCCCATGGAGTGCTCGGGAACCAGCCCGGCACGGGCACGGCTATCGTACTGACGTTCGTCGCATCGAAAAGCCACTCCATCGAAGATCACCTGGAAGCACTTATACGGGACCACTTCGCAGCTGACTCACTGGGGATCACTGCCGCAGCGCGGGTCAGCAAAGGGGAGGCGCGAGCCAAGGCCATCATGGAGGCGACCACACGCCAGCTGCCCACCGGCCACTGGGAGACTGGACTGCTGTGGAAGGAAGATAACCACCCACTGCCCGATAACCGTCAGTGTGCTGTCAACCGCCTGAATGGCATTGAGAAGAAAATGCAGAAGGACCCCGCATATGCAGCAGCATATTCAGCCAAGATGGCCGAATACACCGAGAAGGGGTACGCGCACGCCTTGACGCCGGCCATGGAGGCCCAGTTGTCGGGCAAATTCTACCTGCCACACTTCGCCGTCTTCAATCCTAATAAACCAGGAAAGATCCGGATAGTGTTCGATGCGGCGAGCAAATGCCGAGGTGTCTGCCTAAATGATGTGTTGCTGACTGGACCGGACCTGCTCAGCTCTCTGGTGGGCAGTGTGTTTCGGTTCAGGGAAGGAAGGGTGGCGCTGGCGGCGGACGTAAAAGAGATGTTCCTTCGGATTAAAATCAAGAAGGAAGATCAAGCGGCGCAGCTATATCTGTGGAGACCACCAGGCGAGCCAAGCCCGAGGACCTACCAGATGTCGTCAATGGTCTTCGGGGCGACATGCTCGCCAAGCAGCGCCCAGTACGTAAGGAACCGCATAGCGGACGCCAGCGCCAAGGAGTTTCCGGCCGCAGCCCAGGCGGTGCGGGACACCTTCTACATGGATGACTACCTGGATGCGGTAGACACCGTCCAAGAGGCGGTCACAATGATGCGACAGGTGTCGCAGATACTGCAACGAGGTAGCATGACACTTACCAATTGGGCATCGAACAGTCCAGAGGTTCTAAGCCGCATTGAGCCCGCTCTGCGAGCAGTGGAACCGACACGGATCATCGGCGAAGAAACGACGACGGAGAGAGTGCTCGGGATTATGTGGGAACCGGCATCGGACGAATTTATATTTAAATTCGTCAATCTACCTGAGATAGCAGAAGCCGACCACCCGACCAAAAGGGAGTTGCTGAGCACAGTGATGCGCATATTTGATCCGGTAGGGTTCCTCGCCTGCCTGATAATACGCTCCAAGATCCTGCTGCAAGAAGTGTGGCGATCAAAGGTCGGATGGGATGAGAAGATTATCTCCGAGCACGCCGAGAAGTGGCGGGAATGGTACGCACTGGTGAAGAACAGCCAGTGCAGGATACAACGCCAGAGCGTGTCGCAGCGAACTAGCAAGCTGGAATTGCATATGTTCTGCGACGCGTCGGAGAAGGCCTGCTGCGCAGTGGCTTACTTCGTCGAAAAGAAGAGAGAAGGCATAGGGGTTGCCTTCATCTCGGCGAAATGTAAAGTGGCACCATTGAAGCCGCTTTCCATACCACGAATGGAATTGCAGGCGGCCCTAATAGCCGCACGGCTGGCAGCCACTATTAGAAAGGAGCACCGCTGTACCATCTCCAGGACAATTTATTGGACGGATTCCACCACGGTGCTATGTTGGCTGAGGACTGACCCCCGGTCTTACTCAGTGTTCGTCGCCAACAGACTTGGCGAGATTGACGAACTCACTGACGCCGCTTCCTGGAGATGGGTGCCCACTCGACTCAATCCCGCTGATATTGGGACGCGGGACGGCGAGCCGCCGAACCTGGCCGCGGACGGAGTATGGTTCAGTGGGCCAGGTTTCCTCAAGACAGGAGAGTCGACGTGGCCACAAGAGAGTCATAGACTACGGCCAGAAGAGGCCCTGATGGAAAAGAGGGCGGACATGGTGCTCTTGATCCGACGTCCTACGACGGGGGGAGCGCTACCAGACATTCAGCGCTTCTCATCATGGATCCGGCTACTGCGAGCCACTGCATGGGTGCGACGTTTCGTGGCGAATTGCCGCCAACGTAAGGACAAGCGCGCCAGACAAAATGTCTCAGCGGACGAGCGTGCCGCGGCTGAGCGCGCTTGGATTCTGCATGCCCAGGCAGATGCCTTCGGCAACGAGGCCCTATTATTTTGTACCCTATTACATCATATTTGCCAGATAAGCAACATTAAAGTTGTCTCAACACTTATAAAAGATAAGTAGTAGAGTCACACACATGCACACACTCTGTAAGACATAAAAAGTTGTCTACAGATGACACAATAAATGATTGACTGTATGGCATAACAGATTGCCAACAGATCATTGGTAAAAAACATACATTTTTTATGGCAAGGAAAAATCTAAATACTTTTTCAAATACACTATTAATGAGTGAATCACAATCACATTAATATGGAAACATAAGTCTGACACCACCAACACAAAACCAGCCGCCGCTTATGAGCGACATACTGGGCTGGGTTTTTTCCATACAAATGCTCATGAAAACACACAAACCGGAATAACTTCCGTCAGAGGTGTCCGATTTTGATAATTCTTTTTGTATAATGATCAGTGGATCAAGACCTATCTAGAGAATATACACACTTATATGTGCAAATAATTTTGAATAAATTACAAAATTAGTTTTTTGTTGAAAAGTTTAAAAATTCATAACTATAGTAAGCTGCGACTTACAATAAAGTGTGATATATCAACAGATGCGCTGCGACGCACTCTATATAATAGACACAAAATACTAAACCTAAAAGTTAATTTGGTTTTTAAGAGATTTAATTGTTGAAATTTCATAGCCCACCGGGCCAGAAAATGAGATATATATTAATTGTTGCTTTAATAATAATGTCTCAAGGTTGCCACGCAATATGTCAGGCTGTTTATTGAGACGCAGTCCATGTAATGACATATATGTAAATCCTCCGGGGGAGGTGCGTTTAATTTAATAATTAAAAAACTGTAATATATGTAGTAGAAATAAGCGGCCGAAACGCGCCATTTGTATGCAAACTGTAACTTGTTTTAATTGGCTTCGAGGCCGGGGCCTCCTGGTCCCGGCCGAGGGTATAAATATCGCATTCAAGGCGGACCGGCCTCAGTCTGGTTTAAAACGCCGTGGCAAACCCTTCACGTGTGTTTCATTTACTACCCGACTACCTCCTACGATTTTGCTGCCTACTGACGTCGCCCGCTCTCGAGCTCGAGCCGAACTACGTCATCGAGATCTGCTGTTGCTGCCTGCTAACGCCGAGCGCTCTCGCTTCACGCCCGGTACTTGATATCGGCGGCGATCGCCTTGCGGTGTGCTGACACGGAGCGGACATTCACGCTCGGTACCTACTGCTTCTGCGGTGTGCTGACACTGAGCGGACGTTCACGCTCGGTACCTACTGCTTCTGCGGAGTGCTGAACGCTGGCGCTGATTTTGCCAAGCTAAGTATTTCTTCGCAGTTCCAACCGTCTTTTTTAAGACGATTATTCTTGACGACCTCGTCGAGTTTAGACATTTTGCTCGAAGCAAATTCTTTTGCTGTCGCCTCTGGTGCACATTCCCGTGTACTAATATCGCTCTTTTTCCAGCTGCTCACACGGTGCGCCCGTGCTGTGTGAGACATCCCGAAGGCTTCTGAAGCGGAATCAGCGGACCGCACCTTTGTTGCCTGTTCTGTGCGGAACAAGAGTGTCTTTTATTTTTTATCTGAATTTCCTGAAAAAGTGTTTTTTGTTGTTGCTCTCTAATTTACCTTTGTGCTTAAAATATTTTAAATTTATACTGAATTTCTCCCACCGTAACACGGAGACCCACCCTATATTTAACTATTTTAAATTCAATTTTTTAGCCAGCTGGGTTTTAAAATATTTTGGGGATTTTTAATAGTTTTTCGAACTTGGTATGGCCCTGTGCGTACCACCAGCATTTGTGAATATTTTTAGATAGATAGTCATGAAATTTGTCATTATTTAAGTCTGCCATAATAGAGTTTTCCAAAAGATACAGATTATTCATTTGGCACAAACCTCATTGGAGAAATGTCAAAGTAACTGATCGTGACAATGCAAGACGCAATCAATGTGCGCGCTCCAATACGTATGAAAATAGTCATATGAATACGTACGTAATAATTCGTATACAAAGTGCAGCCGGCCTAGTGAACCGAACGACTTAAGAACCCTAATAGATGCTTAAGTACATAAATTCTAGACATTTTATAGTTCAGTCGGCCAAAGATGTAGTAATAACGAAAATATTAAGTTTTTCTCTCTCCTATAAAATTGGTCACTACCAAGTTACACGATCTTAACCACTGTTGGTTATACAGTATTGAAGTATCAACGACAATGTCCATAAATAACTACCCCTCCCTCTGTTCTCCCTTTACTTTCGATTTGTCGGCCATATTGATTTACAATTATTTCTTATATTGCCTCTGAAGATGCTGATTGTGTTCATCGAAAGCTCTTAGGCTTATATAACTCAAATAAGTGGAATAAAACGTTGTGTATTAATTATTGTGTTATTCCATATTTGTTAATCTCTAGTGCTATCAGTGTAAAATGTATTTACACGTCTTCCTAAACATTTTGGGTCTGGTGATACTCAAAAAATGAAAAGAAAATACATAATAAAAAAATATTAATACAATAGTTTGGAATTGACTTTCGTTTAGCATAAAGATAAATATTTAGTGAAGAAGATACAATATTTAAGCTCTTAAAAATATTGCCCGGAGGAGTTAGAATATATTGCAATAAGAGTACATATTTATAACGGTAGGCTCGAGCGATGCAATAGTTTAACACATAAAAATATAGGTTATCTTTATTACATTATTACTTTATTAATTCAGTACCTAACTCATTTTTGACCAAAATTGGAGTAACAATGTTTTAGCTTTAAGCCAGCGATATTTAAATAAAATATTTTGTGCACGTGGCAGTATAAAATGTCTTGGATAATCCCGCTCACTCGTATTCCTAGAAATGTGCATTTTTATTAGTGTTGATAAGAAGAACAAATATACAAACAATTGTAATTATTGAGACGGTGAGGTTCGGAGCATTGGATGATTTGACCCCCAACGTCTGGCTAGGAAATAAAATGATCTTTGTAACATACATTTAATAAATTCAAATACTTGAGTATGAGGTATAATTTTTTTAATATTTTTATATTAGCGACATTTATAAAATTTAATTAAAAAATCAATGTTTTAATGGTTTTTTGGATACAGCAATATCCGGATGGAACGTGAATTTTTTTATTTTTGAAGATGTTGTATTTAACAACCTACCCAAAAGTAATAATATATTTCTCCCCAAGCTTTCTGTTTGAACTGTCTTTATTCAATCTATAAACAAAATAATGTACCAAAGACAAAGCTACTGATACTCATGCTTATTAGTTGCACGAGAGCATGCGCAGTATCGAACTTTTTTAGACTTTGCTTATTAGTGGCATGTGTGTACGCACATTGCTAGTAATGAGCATGCCACTGTCATTCACCATGAGAATGGATATCTTTGGAGCATGTGTGAACAGGCTTGCTTATTATGAGCATGCTTGTCATTCGCGGGCTTCGCGGCTAGTATTATCAATGCGACCCAGTCCGCGACAGATGAAACAAATATGGCGCATTGGGGAGATGATAAAACATTACTTTTCGTAACTTATTATAGGAATCACGAATGTCTGTGGAATACGGCTAAACTTCATTTTATAGCCTCACTCGATTTTCTTAAAAATAAGAATCCTGGCGTAGTTGAGTGCCCTGATGTCAAAACTGAACTCAAAATTTGGCGGACGTAAGTATTTAAAAAGTTACACTTTAAAGTTTGAAAATTTTCCATATATATTTCGACATTTGAGTGGTTTAATTTATGAATAAATCGTAGACATACTGGTGAATTTAAGGGGTGGAATGCAGAATAGGGTGTTGGGATTTCTAATAATAATTAATAACTTTTTTCTGTATAATTAAGTATTCTGATTCTAATAATGTCGTAAAATAATGTCGCACACTATTATCTATTTATATTAATCGATTATTTTTAATTTTAAAATCGTAATTATTTTTATAGTTCGTTGTGACAACTCAGCTTTTTTCCTTGAATTATTACACGTATCTATGGACAAGATTTAATCATAGATAAACAAATATAAAGTGGACTATTCACTATTTGGTCGGTGGACTATTTACTATTTTGGTCGGTGGACTGTTATGTACTATAGTGAATGGGCCGCTGAATAAGAACTCGCATTTTTTTTTTTGTACAAGGTTTTATTTGAAGTGTCTTGATTGCCTTTATTTAAAAAAAATATAAAACAATGATTTTTCAAATTTGAAAAATTGTCACTTTATTGTTTCCATAAACGCGGTAATTCGTTATTTGTGTTTATTTTCAAAATGGAAAGATTTAATATGATCAAGTTATTCACTTTGTGTCAACAAAAAGAGCAGCTTATAGAACAATTACGAAAGTGGTCGTTGATTCCGTGCGAAGGAGATTATAAATGTCATAAATGTGGGGGAAATTTAAAATTAACAGTGGCTAATTCTCGTATTGATGGTTTTCGCTGGACGTGTAATAATACTGTGAAGCAAAATAAAAAAAAGGCAACAATATGTAGAGTAAATGTAGCATTTCGAACTGACACTTTTTTTGCACGATCTAAATTAACTATTTTTCAAATTTTGGGCTTTGTAAGTTTATGGGTACAGAAGGTTTCATTGAATGTTATAATGCATGAGTTAGAAATTACTCAAAATATGGCTGTGGATTGGTCATCTTTTTGTAGGGAAGTGGTTTTAGATTTTTTTATTATCAATAAAAATAAAATTGGTGGAGAAGGGAAAATCGTTGAGATTGACGAGTCGAAATTTGGGAAACAGAAATGTCACAAGGGGAAAAGGGTTGAAGGACAATGGGTTTTTGAGGGATATGAACGAGGAACGGGGAGAGTTTTCATGGTTTGTGTTGAAGATCGGTTAGTAAAATGATTTGATACAAAATTTAATTTTTTAAAAAATTAAATTAAGTTAAGTTAAGTAAGTTAAGTATTGAAATTTTTTTTTTTTAGCGGACGTGATACGCTGTTACTTATTATACAAGATTACATAGAAAAAGGTACTACTATTATATCGGATTACTGGAAAGCGTATGATTGTTTGAGTAGTCAAGGTTATGAGCACCTGAAAGTTAATCATTCATTAACGTTTAAAGATCCTGAGACAGGTGCTCATACAAATGCTATTGAGTCGTCATGGAGAGCAGCTAAAGCGTCGATGTCGTTATATAATAGGAAAAAAGAACACATTCCCGGAAATTTAGCTCGTTATATGTTTTTAAAGCAATGCATTGATACAAAAGTAGATGCAACAACTGCATTTTTACAATTGGCCGGATCGCTATATAATCCATAGTTTCCAAGACCTATACATCAAAAGAACACATTCCAGGAAATTTGGCTCGTTATATGTTTTTAAAGCAATGCATTGATACAAAAGTAGATGCAACAATTGCATTTTTACAATTGGCCGGATCGCTATATAATCCATAGTTTCCAAGACCTATACATCAAAAGAACACATTCCAGGAAATTTGGCTCGTTATATGTTTTTAAAGCAATGCATTGATACAAAAGTAGATGCAACAACTGCATTTTTACAATTGGCCGGATCGCTATATAATCCATAGTTTCCAAGACCTATACATCAAAAGAACACATTCCAGGAAATTTGGCTCGTTATATGTTTTTAAAGCAATGCATTGATACAAAAGTAGATGCAACAACTGCATTTTTACAATTGGCCGGATCGCTATATAATCCATAGTTTCCAAGACCTATACATCAAAAGAACACATTCCAGGAAATTTGGCTCGTTATATGTTTTTAAAGCAATGCATTGATACAAAAGTAGATGCAACAACTGCATTTTTACAATTGGCCGGATCGCTATATAATCCATAGTTTCCAAGACCTATACATCAAAAGAACACATTCCAGGAAATTTGGCTCGTTATATGTTTTTAAAGCAATGCATTGATACAAAAGTAGATGCAACAACTGCATTTTTACAATTGGCCGGATCGCTATATAATCCATAGTTTCCAAGACCTATACATCAAAAGAACACATTCCAGGAAATTTGGCTCGTTATATGTTTTTAAAGCAATGCATTGATACAAAAGTAGATGCAACAACTGCATTTTTACAATTGGCCGGATCGCTATATAATCCATCGTTTCCAAGACCTATACATCAAGGGAATGATGAAGATACATTCGATTCTGAATGAGTGAGTATTTTTTAGTGTAATTTTTATTATATAAATAAGTAAAATTATTTTCATATTATTAATTGTTAGTAAAAATATATATAATACTTTTGTATATATTTGTTATTTCGGAACATTTGTATTTATTGATATAATTGATCATAAATTATAAGAAAGTATGTTAAATTCTGTGATTGTAGGAGGGCACAAACCGGTGGAATGCCTTTTTGACTGTCTTGTTACTACACCATAATACGAGTGATAGTAAAGACGATTGAATCTATGGTTTTTTTTTAAATTATTAATGATTTTTAATTTCATTTTTAGGTTATGCTTGAGTTTCGCTATTTACGCGATACGTCGAATTCAGCCGTTTTATGTTGCCATTATCATACGCTGCTAGCGTACTCCGCCGGTCGAGTTGCAGCTCTCCGGGGCTTTACAAGTGTAATTATTAGTGTCAGAGACCTTTGTGCCCGAATAATTGTTTTAATGATTCTTACTCGTATTACCTATGTCTCTTTAAGACGCATTGTTTTATAATTTTTATGTTAACTTCTGTGAAAATAAACGGTCCAATACCACTGGACCCCTTATTTGACTTTTATTGAGCCCTATTGATCCTTGCACAATATTTTTTTATGAGTGTTATGATATTTTTTGGTTAGTTAATTTAATAACAAATTTATAGGTTAGGTTATGTTAGTTAATTTAATAATAAATTTATAGATTAGGTTAGATCAGGTTTGGTTAGTTAATTTAATAAATTTATAGGTTAGGTTAGGTTTGGTTAGTTAATTTATTATCAAATTTATAGGTTAGGTTAGGTTAGGTTAGTTACTTTAATAACAAATTTATAGGTTGGGTTAGGTTTGGTTAGTTACTTTAATAACAAATTTATAGGTTAGGTTAGATTAGGTTAGTTAATTTATTATTAAATTTATAGGTTAGGTTAGGTTTGGTTAGTTAATTTATTATTAAATTTATAGGTTAGGTTAGGTTTGGTTAGTTAATTTATTATCAAATTTATAGGTTAGGTTAGGTTATTAGTTTTGGTTAGGTTACGTTATTAGGTGTGGTTAGGTTAGGTTATTAGGTTTGGTTAGGTTAGGTTATTAGTTTTGGTTAGGTTACGTTATTAGGTGTGGTTAGGTTAGGTTATTAGGTTTGGTTAGGTTAGGTTATTAGTTTTTGTTAGGTTAGGTTACTTGATTTAATAACAAATTTATAGGTTAGGTTATGTTTGGTTTCTTAATTTATTACATATTTATACTTTAGATTATTTACTTTTATTGTGAATTTATTTTTAGATCACGTTATGTTTCGTTATTTTTATTTTCTAGTTGAATGTATAATTTATTCAATAATTTGTGGAATTATTCTTTA
>JADDOH010023092.1:0-111343 GCA_016648135.1 Agrypnia vestita | reverse complement strand
TGGAAGTCTTTCTATTACAGAACTCGATTGATTCTTTTTAATTTTAAATTATGAGAGAATACAAAGAATAACTATACAGTTATGCATAGGTACTGCGTTTCAAACGAAATTGAAATAATTTTAAATATGAAACATATTCAGAAGTCTTTATAGGATGGCCACAAGGCTGTTTTAGCTGGTTTAAGTGATCACTTTACACAATCCACACATTATCAATTTTTTTCAAAATTTTTATATACGTTCTTTATCTGTCAATTTTATCAAATGTTTTAAAAGACTTTGCTATAGTCATCTACGATCGAAAAAAAATAATTCCCATGGCATTGTGTATATAGATATCGCCACTGGTAATGGTACTCTATATTTTTAAAGTGCCCAGGATCAAGAAGTGTTTTGGAATGTTATATTATTCACATTATTCACAAGTGTTTACTTGTGTTTTACTTTATATTATTTTTTCTTTATTTTTTACTCGATTCCTCGGAATTAACAAATCTTTAGAATTTCAAAGATTTCCAAACTGTTCGTTTACAATCTTTTATGAGGAATCTTTATATTAGATACAAAAATAATTGGAATATACTGCGTGAAAAATGAAAATACAAAAAGCACTTACTCATATTCTTTGTAAACGTATTCTGGCTTAAGGTATTGTTTAACCCCTGTAGTTGTACTGATGTAGGGAGTATCTCGTATAAGTTTCATTGTTTCTGCTTCAATGGTTGATCTCCCAGATGTCAGAATATGAGTATTTCCTGACAGGATTTCTGGTGTCATTTTAGACTTTTGTTCTGCAAAAATTAACATAAGAGAGTCCCATAGTAAAGCGCCATAGTTGAACCACTGTTAACATACTAAGCTAAACTAGTCAAAATATTTTTGATAATATAGAACGTTTGTTAATTTTTACACGGTTAAATAGCCTTTTACCTACAACGCATTTTTACATAATATTAACACAACAACATATGTGTGTAAATTATAGAAATAGTATTATACATCAGTGTAGAAACAGACAAAAATAAGATATGAAAGAGATAGAATACAATATAAAACACATTAATAATAGTGATACAATACAATAAAACGTGTGAATAATAGAAGCATTTGAAACCTCCAACCAATATCGAAGAAAGAGATAATACTTAAACACGGAAAAAAACATATTTGAGGCTGGTATAGAAGAGAGAGAGCGCTGAATGGGGGGGGGGTGATGTGGGAAAGGATTGGAGAGGGGGGAGGGGTGGGGGATTTATGGACAGAGGAACAGGGGGTAGGGGTCGTGGATGCGGGGGGAGGGGGAATGGTTAGGACGAGAGGAGATGGCGAGAGGGGATGTTGGAGACTGGGATGGGGGGGAGTGAGGGGGGGAAGTGGGGAAGTGTCAGTAGGACGTGGGGTGCGGGATGGGGGGGAAGTCGGGGGGGGTGGCTGGTGTGCATAAAGCGGATGGAAAGATGTGGGGTATAGAGGGGGGGAGGGGAGGGGGAAGTTGCCGGGTGGGAGGGCAGGAGAAAACGAAGGGGAGGGGAATATTGGTAGGGAAAAAGGGAGGAGGGGCAACTGGGGGAGTGGGAATCCCCCTCCCTTTTAAAGAAAGATTTGAAAACATAAAAGACTATAATACAATAAAACACATGAATAATATAAAAATTGAAAACAAGTGTTTAAGAAGCCAGTTTATTGTAATGTATAGATAAAATAATTTGTTTAAATAAATAAATTATAAATGTTTTGTAAAAGTGCTGAATCTCTCAATTTGGTTTTTTTAAATGAACATGGTAGCCAAATTATATAACCTGCACTATTTTTATCGTAAAAAAGTAACAGCAAGTAACAAACTATTGAGTAATAAATTAAAATCCTGTTCTTATTTTGACACCTATTTTTTGCACGGCATTAATTGCCAATATTGGCATTCGCCTGTATTTCTTATTACCAAGCACTTCGCAATAAGTAGCTTGTCATAAATTTATCATATTTAAATTTATAAAAATACATAATGTTTGTATTTTTTATGTCTTATAAAGAAACAGAAATGCGTGATAAACATTTATTTGTTTCATTCCGTCTACTTATCTTATAAATAGATCAGAAAATCCATTTGTCTAAAGCAGAAAAAAATATTTTTAGCACACAAGTCACATCTATGACGAGTCATGGAGCTTTGAAATATCCCTTTAACTGTAAAAAAAATATGAATATGGACCATGCAAGTGAGATTATGCCATACTCGTGGCCAAGTATTGAAATAATCACACTTAATAAATAAATGCATTATAAATGATGACTTGATTTATTTCGTTTTTTTTCTGGCGAGTGTCATTTTTTTCAGTGAAAGAGCCGAGATCTAAAACTGGATTTGAAATAAATATATACAAGAATCCAAATCTTCGGTGAAGCTGGGTAGGGAAGTTAAATAATATTAGACGGACACAGTGTAATTTTTAATGGCTAGATACACATGCGATTATAATTTACGAAAGATTAGCCAAGATAAAGATGCTACTATACTATAAAGTTACCTAAAGGTACCTACGCAGATACAAAATTTATTATTTCAACTTTTCAAAAATCATACCGCCAATAAGTCATTATTGATTGAGCTAGATAATTCAACCATGTGCGAATAATTAGAGAAAATTAATATTTTGAAGATAACATGATTACACAATACACTTTTTTTTAAAATAAAGACAATAAAAATAACGTTTAGAACAAAACAGTGTCGTAATCACAAGTTATACGAGACACAATATCACCGCGCAAGTGTGAAGTGCTTGAGTTCCAATATTGTATTGCATATTAAGTCCATGTATTGTTTATAAGATTTAAGAAAATTAAGAACTACGCTGTCGTAATGTAAAATAGTAAAAATAAAATTTCTTTTCAGTCTTCTATGTGGTATTCACCCTTTTTTAATTTGTTTAACTACGCGCACTCATAAAAGAAAAAATCTATCTTTGTTTTTTTTTTCACATTGCGGCGAATTCGGAACTTTAAACTAACGTGTAGGCTGGGGAACGGGATTTTAATAATAGGTTAAAAAAATAAATTATACTATATTATTAGCTTAGGAAAAGTAAGGCGCGGAAGTTTCGGACCCCTATCTAACAGTTGCCTCCATGCCCCGCATTGGACGCATATAAGATACACCACTGGGTTTAATAAATAATCGTCAATATTCAAAGTTGTTCAAATATATTATAAAAATGAATTATTTCAAAGTGATCTTTTTTATTTGCTTATTAATTTTTTACTTTAATAAGCATTTTTAAGGAAAAATACCAACATATTCCTTTTCAAGGGTAAATAAATTATTCAAAAGTAAGTATTTTGTATAAAACCATTATTTGTTGAATAATCTACCAGTTTGGGGCCGATGGTCTCTTCATGACGATACAACGTAGGTATACTAAAAATTAAAATTGGAAGTATAGATATTAACAGAAAAAAATAAATAAATGTCGATACCTCCAATTTTAATTTGTTGTGTGAGTTTTTTCCTGTTGAAGGGATCATCGCCTCCGAATTTGTTGATTATTCAATAAATAGTGTTTTTATACAAAGTTTTTTTATTTTTATAAATATTAACAATGATGTCACAAACTTATTTTGCTGTCATTGAAGAAGATGAATCAAATACTGTTAATAAACAGAAAATTGTAAAATATATACTTAATACCTTTAACACTATAAATTTAAAGAATCAAATATAATTATAAAATTAATTTGGTTCATTGATGATTCAAAAAAATTAAGTATGTTGAATTTGCATAACATGATATGAACTTGCACTGAAAATTGATAAATAAAACACGTTTATATTATATTACGTAATGTTCTTGCATATCAATGAGTGTTATTCACAAAAAAAAAATAGACACATTCTTGACGAGATATTAAATGAGTTAAAACCAGGCTTTTCCTTATTTTATGAAGAGATTTGATGGATTATATATAAACAGAATCCGGTCGCTTTAGAAATTATTATGATAGTAATATTTGGGAGTTCACACCGAAAACTTGTACACCGAAGTAGAAGAGAGATTTTGCTGGGTGACTGGTCGACTTGCACTGGCTGAATGATGTCTCGTCGTCGTAATAAAGCACTCTTGAGAGCGACGGCTGTTTGCAGGTCAACCCCTACAAAGGTCAAGTCTGTTGGATCTACTGCATGCGTGAATTTTTGTAACTCTATTCTTTTGGCTCTGTAATACTGTACCTACGATATGAACTGCAAGATTTTTATTTATGGTTAATTTACAAAAGGAATCTCAACATTTTCGCTTAAATTTTTGCTTCTAAAGACTTAAAGTATTGTGCGAATTAATGGAACTTCTTAAAGTCGTAAAAAAAGCAACCCATAAAAACTTAGTTTTTATTATACTCCCTTTCATATATAACAACAATGAAAGACGAATTAAAACATAACACTAAACGTACAGTAATTTAATATATTTCTTAAATGTCAGATGTTTTGAACTTTGATGAGACACTTCATGCTTTGAAGATTAAATTCTAAAAACATTTGTCAGTCAATTTAGATTTTCGAAATTCGTAGTGAAGTATCTATTATGTATACCGACGGAGTAATTCAAATTTAGAAAATATTCCGCGACGTTATTGGGCCGCCGTTGCTAGTAATCAAACTTTGGTAATGATTCCAATTTGAAAAAACCATTAAAATTTCTAAAAATCAGAAATTATACTATAATTATTAATTTTTTTAATCAAAATTTGATAGATCTTCTTGATCGTCTCCACGAGTCTGCTTGCAAAGGTTCAGTCACGGGAAAAGGTTTAAAAATCGATCCAAAGTTTTTTCGTCAGATAAGCAGACAAGACGACAAGTAGACAAGCAGACGCTACGACTTAAAAAGAAAGGAAGTAAAAAAGGTTTATGATGAATATTTTGAGTTACAGAAAACATGGAATTATGAAATACTTTTTAAGCCATTCTTCCTATCCTATACTTAACCCAATAGAAAATCTGTGGGCGATTTGTAAATCTATGATACGAAAATTGAAAAATCAAAAATGATAGAAGCTGTAAATTCAAGTGTGGGTTCGGGATAGTAAAATAAAATATTCGAATAAAATTGTCGAAATTTAATTGATTCCACTCCGAAACATATTCAGTCTGTTATACAAGCAGAAGGAAGACATATACCCTGTTAATTAAAAGATATTTCATGATTGCATGTTTTTTTATGATTTTTTTATGATGTTGTATTCTACTAATTTACTCAATACTGTACTAAATATCTCTGGAATCTCCCGTAGTTCCGTACATGTAGGATTATCGGGAGCTTTATGTACTTCCCTTAGTTTTTTCTAAAATTATTTAATTAATCTCCTACTGTAGTTCTTTAGGTAAAATCAAATTCTATTAAAATAATTTTCTCGTTCAGCGTTAAGCACGTCCAGGTGTTTCCCACAATCTGGCAACATTCTAGTTACATTATCTTCGTCTTCTAAGTCATCGTCCATCCAAAGTATGTGATTGAATATATAATCAGATACATTTTTATATCCCTCCAATAACAGGTTTAGAAAAATGGAAAATTTCTGGTGGAGCTCACCACCATTGATTTTTTTTTTAAATGAAAGAAGATTTTTGCAAATAAACTTTTGGTTAAAATTTCAATTTAATTTTTCATTTTTTTTCTCTACAGCTAAATCCACTGAATATTTTACAAAGTCAATTTAATCACATTCTCTTTCACGTTTGGTCGGTAACATTCACCCTTACACTAAAAATAACCTTAAAAAAACGAACGACAGTAGTCGCATATAATGTGTTACATTTGTCATCTAACAATTAAAAATATCATTTGAACAGCGACAGAAATTAACATCAAAATTTAAAAAAACTAAAACCTATATATTTATTAATTAGTAAATACAAGTAGGGAAAACGTATGTGCATTTATTTATTATTGAATTTTTCCGCACTAGGTAGGTACCGTATATCTTACACACGCATTTTTATTTAGAAATGTGTTTGGTAAATTATGTTTTTATTTATTTTCATTGATGGCGGTAGTGTGCCGCCATACATATTGTATGAAAACTTTAAATAAATATTTTAAATAATCACGTATATTACATAAAATTTGAGAATTTAAATCATTAAGGGAGGTTATTGTTTACATTAATGTAAAAAAAAGTATTTATTGCATAGTTTCGAAGATATAAGCCAAAATATGTAAAAGTTAGAAGATCTACACGCTTCACACCAGATGCAAAGCATATATACAAACTCAGAAGCATTGGCTGTTGGAAGTGTGCGTCTTCGCTATGATGGCGCTTGCTGGACATTTATTTGTTTATAAGCGATAATTTTTTTATCGCACGCGCACTGCGCGCTCATTGGTCGAATGGGATTGCGCGCGCTTCCCCGGCGTCTTATTTCCTGTTACTTTTTAACAAAATCGCTGCCACAGATTGCAGAAAAGCGAGAGAAAAGATGTTATACATCAAAAATGGATGGTTTTAATTTAAAAATATATAATTTAGACGTACACGTCTCTAAAAAAAATCATTCAAAATAAATTAAAACTATGTACTTAATAAATAACTAGTAAAATAAATTAATAAATAAAAAGACGTATACGTCTAGCCCAATTCTAGATATATTCCCTTCCAATTAACTACACCCGCCCATACCCTCTATCTCTCACCTCACCCCCACCACAGTCGACGTTCTGTCTCTTTCTTTCCTTAATGCTTTCTTGATTGTTTGTGATTCTGTTTTTGGTAAGTTAACATTGAACCCTAATGAAGGCTCAGCTGTGAGTCGAAACTAGTTGGTTATTAAGAGTTATTTTATTTAATGACATTATGTGCTTCGTGTGAAAATTTATTATTTTTCAAGTATTTTGTACCTAGTAGTCCGTTAGCATCTTTATCATCAATGTAAAATATATAACAAAATCAATAAACCCATACATTAAATGTACAATTGTAAAACTGGTTTGAGTAACGTTAAATGATAATATCCGGACTGCCGGAAGCTGACCTTTTGAGCTCTGTCAAAGCTCCACTGCACTGAAAATGTGAATTTCCGTAAATGCACGCGAATGCACGGATCAGGTAGGTAGGTTGCATTCGATGGTCGTTTGTCTCTTTGCGAAGTACGCATGCGTAATTCGTGAAAATTTCATCTCACCGATGAGAAACGAATCGATAAATTTTGAATCGTCTTTTGTTCCAGCTAATAAAATAGTGATTTCATACAACTATTAAACCTTCTTTCAGTATGTCATTTTTCTGTGATTTTTCCACTCTATTCGACTTTAGATGTCTTGGAGGCTATGAAAAATACTACAAAAGAAACGGTGCGACTTGATCGAGTAGCTTATTGGTGTAGTAGTTATGACTCCCGTTTATGATCCAGTGGTTGGTGGTTCTAGCCCCATTTTTCTTCATAGCACAAGCGTTTGGCTTATTTTGAAAATCGTTAAACATGTGTTCCGTTTTCGCATCTCTATTTATAATAAAAATTAGACGAATGAAATAACTTATGTTTTCCCTTCCCCCTTACCCCATCCCAAGTCACTGCTAATCAGTCGATCGGCGACATTGATACGGTACGGATTTATACGCAGTGATATCGAACGATAGAGACTCGTAGTCAAATATATATTATGCAGTGTAAATATCCTTCAAGAAGTGATCCTGATTTTTTAATAAACTTATCTTCAGCATATAAACAACATAGGTATAACGATTGCCTAGCAAATGTGAGGTACGTGGGTTTCAAGGTCAACGCCGTGTATTGTACAAATAGTAATCCTCGACGCAATATCAAATATTTTATTGATAATATTTTCTATGGTTCTATGTGCATAAAACGCTAGAGTGACTTTTAACTAAGTTTATTTATATTTCGCCTTTAAACTTAGCATGAGAATACAAATGTATATCTAGATTGCCGTTTCTGGATGATATCTCGTTAAAGTGAAACTGTCGAAAAATTATGGTTTGGATTCTTAACTAAAGAAAAAAAGCATTTGAAGAATAATAAAATATGTATTATATTGTTTTTTTTTAAATAGAGATGCGAACACGGAATACATGTCAAATCACCATTCTTACTATTTTCAATCTAAGCTAAACAGTTGTGCTATGAAAATAGTAATTACTTGCTGGTCTGCAGTGAGGTTTGAACCCGCGATCTTTGAATCACGAGGTGAGAGTCCAAACCACAAAACCAACAAGCCACTTTCAAAAGAAATATTAGTTATCGATCTAAGGTGGTAAAATGATATAAAAGGCTATCTACCTTAGAACAGGTATATCAAGCGAGGCGGGTATAGCAGCTGAGAGGCTTGCTATATATTATCCTATATTTGTATCAAGAAAAACGCGGAAATAGCTTGAATAAAATAATAATTATTGTTGTGTTTTACATTTTTACATTTTAACAACATGATATAATATATTATGATCATTTTCATAGGGGCAAAAAAGTAGGCACCAAAAATGCAAAAAAAAGAAGAAATTAAGAAATTAAGAATTAATGTGTGTATTTTCTTTTATATGGAATGTGTGGGATTGCACGAACCTCCCCACATTCTGGAATAAAGCTATATTTATTTATTTATTTATTTATTTATTGGACATGGAACATTGAAGGATAACATGATTATTCTGCAGCGATCTCTGCATACACGTCATCCTTTAACATATCTTTATCTCCCCATCCCCAAAAATGATCGAGATCTTTTACTTCTTTATTGAATCTATGTGATCCGTCTCCAGTTCTCAAAACTCTTCTTTTGACAACGTCCAAAGGAACTTTCTTCTTATCGTACGACAAACCTGAAATAAAATATTAAAAAAATTATAAGCATTACGTATTTGTGAGTCATTTGGATATTGATTTTAGAGATAGACATGTATTTTGTAAATTTTGTATATGTGCACTAGACATTTCGTAATATTAAGACATGGCTTTTCAAATACTTTAAAATCAAATAAAATGTTGGCTGTTAAAGTTGTCAACATCTGCATTAGTCGACATGCGGGTCCGAAAATAATTTTGACTTTACTTTAACTTATGTCTAGCTTAGCTTAACAATATAACCGCTGTGGGAGGAAAGAAATGGCTATAATTAGCAAATAACAAGGGAGGATGGAAGTCTATAGAAGAGGCCTTTATCCAGCAGTGGAGAGATGAAGGATGAAGAAGAAGAAGAAGAAGATGCCTAGCTTAATTCAAATAGGTTATCTGCTGCAGATGGTCTAGTTCCAGCGATTCATTGAATTTTCCTTATGGCGATTCACAATTTCTTCGCATATCTTCTCATGCGTTTTTTATCACATTTTTGTATCGAAATCTATTATATAAAAATTTATGGTTCAGGTTCCGTCCATTTGAAATATGAATATCTTCTTAAAATGACACAAAATAAATAATTTAATGAATTAATAAATTATTTTTTCAATTGGTTGAGCAACTTTGTAGACTGAATTTCACCTTTTTCAATATCTTTTTTTTTAAAATTGATGAAATACCCTATCTACGATACATATTTTAAAAATGAAGAAAATTGATCAATTTTGTGGACCACATATGACTGTATGGACTCGTGAGGTTTTCTTTTTTTCAATAATATTACAAAGTAAACGATTATCTTGAATTGATTATAATTATTTCAGTTTGTTAATATACAATTTATATTTAACGGTAAATGGTTACGGATATTTTGTACGAACCGTATTTTTTTCCGAGAGACAATTCTCGAAGTTTCGTTGAAGTCGTATTCAACGTCATCAGGAAAATGACCTGTACCGGTACGTGTAATCGTATAAAAAATCCGTAACCATTTACTGTTAAATATGTCTAACGACCGTAATAATAACTTTAACTCGTTAATACAATTTATATTTAAAAAAATAGTTTTTTAAAAAATATTATATTTTTTGTGTGCTTTTAACCCGTTTTACTTCAATAATCAAAAGGATAGATTTTATGTATTATTATAAAATTAAAAAAATACATATATATGTTCGTCGATATTCCTTAATTTCAGCTATATAATCAAAATGCTACGTACTCAAGACAGTACGCAGTGCCTTAAATATGTTGTGTCCCTTAGTAGGTACTCATAACCGGAAGATACTGAAACAACTATCATTAAAAAGTTAATCTGAAATTTACGAATTGTGTAGACATAGAATTTGATACACCTACTCGCCGTATACACAATTTTGCCGAGAATTTTGCAAACTACCGTAGTTTCGACCGAAAAACTTTTCTGAAAAATTTAATTTGTAAAAATATTTCGTTAGCGCACCTGATTCGCAACTTTGTTTTTTGCGTGGCGGCTATTCATATTTTTTAAAATTTAAACTTTGTTTTTTAAATAAAGGTTGTAAAAAAGTGAAAAACACACGCTTACATATATGACGGGTATAATTAAGGAAGCAATATCGCGCTGAGGTATTTTTGAGATAAATACAACACACCTGCCTCTATTCTAAGAAATTTTTCTGGAATCTATGAAACTTACATCTTATTGGAAAAAAATGTTTTTAGAATACTTAACCACTTAAATGCCTGTATAAAAAATACTTACCTATTTAATATGCATAATGTTGCTTCTTACATAGTTGCTAGTTACACAGTTGGATTTGCTGTCTTTGCTATGATATTTCAGTCTAAAATCGAAATCAATTCTTACTTTAGTATGAAGCAGCCATTTCGTCACTTGACACATCTTCGGGGTTGGCTGTTTGAAGTGAATATTGCTGCCTTTGCTTTTATACTTTATAAATTTTTCATATGGTCTTCCATCTCTTAAAGCCATGTATTCACTAGGGGACAAATTGTCCCTCAACAGCATGCGCGGCATAGAGTCTACGTGACGTTGCAACGTCGTGCACTGTTCCGCGACCTCGCGCACAACATAGCGCGGCATTTCTACGTGCCGTGGCAACGTTGCCATGCGCACGGTACCCGAGCGTACTCACTGCAACATTCTGCGGAGCGTCAGTACCACGTGGTATGTTTACAAGTGAATACGCATGCGCTGTATCTGTCAAGATGACAATGCGGGGAAACGAAATCGTTCTCGAACTCATCGAGCTGTATCGATCGAAGATCGCATAGAATGTCCGTCCTTCTTTCTCTTTGCAGTTAATAATTTCGCATTCTCCTCTTTTTTCTCCTCTTACTTTTCGATAAACTCATTAACATGAACAGATACGCGGCTATCATCATAACCTCATAGGGCGATATATTTCCGTGACGTCTGGAAAACAATAATTATTTGCAAAAAGGACCTTGTTTTTAATAATATTCAATTTACTACAGTAAAACCTCGTTAATTTGAAATTGCGACCCAAAAAAACATTTCGAATTGCGCGGAACCCCGTTTTCGCCAAATGTGATACCGCAGCTGTCATCCATAACCTCATCGGATGACATTTCCGCGACAAGATATGCGAGTCCCGGTGTGTGCACGTCAATTGACCGCGTCATTGTCCCCGAAACATGAGCGTAGATGTTGATGCGACATGTCGAGCGGAATGTTTTGCGATTTGTCCCCTAGTGAATACATGGCTTAATAATAGCAAATCTCTCGATTATTGTTATCTGTTCTTTATGGCACTTTCTTAGTACTGATATAGCAATAATGATTCATTACCTAGTAAGGAAAAGAAGTCAATGAAGGACGTCGTCAGGTTGAGTTGATTCAACCCTAGTTCAGACGAAGAATAGTCCCATGGGAAAGAATGGTGATAGTTATGCCAGGCTTCTCCAAGGGCGCTGTACTTCAGACTCAGGTTGTCTGTCCCAGCTTGGAACCTACGATCAATGGGAAATTTGAAAAAATAATTCTGTAATAATTAATTTGCATGCTAATTTTTTTTTCTCAAAATTTTAAGGAAATCGTCCGAAGGAAATTGAGAAGCAAATAATTTTTTTCTAACAGCTCCTCTTGTATTTTGTATTACATTTTTGTATGCAAAGGTATCAAGCTAACATTTATTCATTATGTTCCATATATTTTACAAAAAAATTTTTTTCTAAAATGTCATAAACTAAAATATTTAGTCACCCAATATATTGAATATATAATTTAATCTCAAAATCGTCAAAAAAGTCGTAAAGTTAACTTCATTACGGTCGTCTGACTTACTGACATCAGTCCCGATGACATACCTTGCAATGGGATCCGAAACGTCGACGAGAAAGATCATAGAAACATAGCAAAATACTCCAGAAAACACAAACAAGAAGATTATGAACGGTCGTGAAAATTTCGGAACATTTGGTTACTACCTGTCGTACGGACGCGTTCCTAGTGAATGTGCAGCACTGTTGATGAGCCAGGTCATGTGAGAAATCAAAGCAAACTTCATACAGCCGCCCACGTACCAGGCCACCCTCAGGTCCTCCCCCCAGAAGTACCAGGGGATGAGTGTGGGAACAGCGAAACACAGGAATGGTCCTAACAGGAAGAAATACCTGGAAAAAAAGCAATTCGCTTCGTGAGAGGTATAATGTATAAAATGTAAAAAAATACTTTGTTCTTCTTTTTCACGACCAGAGACGGATCGCACCTAAATCTAAATGCGAAACCTGGTCAATCAATCACAGACCAGGAATGATCGACACGCCTTCATCATCAAAATTGTCATCCAAATTACCACCGTTCCGTCTTTGGTCTTTCGCATTAAATGATAAATGTAATTTCAGTTTACACTAAACTAATCTTTGTAATACACCCACGGTTCGTTACTTTGCACCACTATAGTTTCGAGAGGAGCACTCCCATTTGTAATTAATTACTCACATAAATACAGAATATTGTCAACTTTGCAAGTCTTTGTAAGTATTTTCTCAAAATTAGAATTGTTTAGGACTTCAACGATTTCCAAATTGTTCATTCGATAAATCCTGTACCAAGTATCAAGTGAAGTAGTTTAACTCTCGGTCCTCGTAGCCCAGTGGGCATGACACTGACTCCCACACCGAGGGTTCCGGGTTCGATTCCCGGTGAAGTCACAATTAATCTTTGTGATATAATCAATCCTGGGTATTTTGTGATGTATTTCGCTTCTGTAATTGGGCCTCTTGGCCTGTTGGAGCGTAAAATAAAAAAAACTCTGTGTCTGAAAATATTCTTTACACTTTGGTTGAAATGTTAACAGTTACGGAGATAAGCGACATCGAGGTTTGCAATTTTTTTCCAACATTTCTAACTTTTTTCCGTAAAATGTCAGATTATCACTACAGTAATTTAAAAGGAATATCAAAAATGTATTCGCTTTGATACAAAAAATTATTAAAATTTTGAAAAATTTTTTTTGTAAGGTTTTTGTAATATTTCATAGAAGTAACTGTACTGACAAACCAACGTTTTACAGAAAATTAAGCGTAAGGTATATTTTCTATTCAAAATTGAATGAAGAAAATTCGCCTGATGTTTTTGTTACTAGCTACGAGTCATCCTAATAGGAGTAAACTCACATTCCACGCTTCGTAAAATCAGACTGTTATTAACTACAAGTTATCTAAATAATTTTATTTAATTTTCCTCCCCCTGGCTCAGTAAAAAAAGCTACTAATAAACTAATAAATAAAGAGCACTGTCGCATACCTCGACTGGAACATCGCGATAGGGTCGTTCTCAACGTCACTCATGTCGATTGTCTTTCCTTTCTTGATAACTTCGGGGTGTTTATTCACCAGCAGCCATCCAATATGGGCGAAGAACATTCCTCTCTTGGAATTATGGGGGTCGGCATCGGTCTCGGAAAACTTGTGGTGGCATCTTTAAGTACAAAATAATATATTTTAATCGACACAATCAAAGGTATCAATACCTTCTGAGGTATAAATGAACTTTATGTAAGTGTCCAAAAATCAAAAATTTTAATAGTATATAAATAATTATTCATGTTTATTTCCACGTGATCGCAGCGGTCGGAAGAAAATGAAACACTAAAAATTCATTAATGTTTCATTGATTGATTGCCCCCAGATTATTAGTCTGATCGACTTATATGCTCCATCGAGGTCATCAAGACACAGTGCATTGTTCTATTATAGTGGAAATGTCAGAAATAATGCATTAGCAAACTCTGTAATTCCCAGATTACACTCATTAGGGAATGAGCATGCAGAGGCGGCTGACATTTTTGCTGATAGTATAACTGTTTATAGGACAAATCTGATACAATTGTTTACATCCCAACGAAATGGAAATGGACAATAAATCTTTCTATTTTACCTTTAACTATTATTATTTGTACCTTTAACTTTATTATTATTTTATCTTATGTTTTTATGTTTTTCTTATGTTTTTCTGTATTATTATTATTATTATTATTATTACCTTTCAACTATTATTATTGTAACTTTTAACTGTATTAATATTTTAACTGTCTTATGTCATTTAAAAAAAAATATTCTGTATATTGTAAAAGCCCATAAGGGCGTTAAATAAATAAATAAATAAATAAATAAATTATTTACAAAATTTTACTAGACACACATATTATTTGAGCACCATTCAGTAATTCGCATTCACAATAGTCCACAACAGAATGTTCCACTTGTGTCTGGAAATGCTCAAATTTGTATCTCCTCTGGTAATTTCGTGTGCAGGTACTCTTTCACTTGTTTGTCTATGCAGGCGGTATCGCTGGCTTTCTGCGATTTCTCGTGGCTGTCTAATCCAAAATGTTGTGTGCATTTTCCACATCTTTCTGGTGTATTTTTGTACATATGAGTCTCTTTCAGGCTATTCCAGCCCTCCGATTATGCGCCATTCTCTTCAATTTTTAGAATCTTGTGACAGTATTTCATATCAGAACACTATTTTCTGAATAAGCAAATAAATGTATCTTTTAATGCCTATTAGGTTTATGGATCTGGTGGCACAGTGAAGGATTTACTAGGGATATAATTTCACGGAGGATAACATAGGCCTGAGATAAATGTAGGGGTGAGGATGTTGAGGGGACATGGTTACCGTGTATGCAATGTCAAAAACTAATTAGCAAATACAATAGAAAACAAATAAATGCATTTCTGAAGTACCTAATCATATAACGGAACTTATCAACTGCCTGATGAATGAAGACGAAAGATTAGCAGACTGAGAGGGATAACGCTAATAATTAAAAGGATATCGTGGCCTGTGAGGCTTAGTTATTATGCTTAGATCAATTTATTATTTTTAATTTATAGACCTACTAGCTGTGCCCGCGTGGCTTCGCACGCGTAATTTTAGTTCACTGTTTGGATCGTCATGGAACTTTCGCGAACCTTCTAGAACATTCAAGATATTTATCGAATGTACCTTCTAGACACACCGAGACATTCCGCCACTCAGTTTAGAACCTTATAAAACTTTCGGGAATTTTCTAGAACCTTATCTAGAAAGCACATTTTCGTCACCCACTCCCACCCACGCGCATATTTTCGATGTGACACCAAGGACTATCCACCAACATAACCACCAGTGGGAGGTTGTGGCTGGTTGTGGAGAAAACTTGTCGGGTAGGAAAACTCGGGTTTATTTTTATATATATGTATATTGATAGCATGGGTACCTGTGATCTCGTACCCACTTGTGGAGGCTGTTTTGATTGGAAATAGCGTGACACGCGCTCAGGAACACTTTCAGTTGCCATTTAGCCTTATAAGATCTGTGGGACCACAGCCTGTGGGAGCCGGCTGTTATTCCTAGACCTCCAAGGATGCCGTATATCCACACTGAAATGGGTCATGAAGAAATAGGAATGTTATAATATTAAAGAACTGAAAAAATAATTATTTGCATCATTGAGGATCATCGCAATCGGGGATATACATATGAAAAAGATTTTAAAATATTTTCATAAATTTTGTTCCTATACTTCAAGGTCATCATCATCATCATCTTCTTCCTCTTGTCCTAGTAGGGTCGGGGGCCCAAAGACTCGACAAGGTGCTTCCATGATCCCCTGTCTTGTGCTGCTTCTGCTCGAGTCAAACAGTCCAGAACCATTCTGTTTACTTATGTTTATCCATACTTCCAGGTCATGATATAATAAATTACCTGATTTTTTTTCTTTGGTTTTTGATATCACAACAGTCATGTTTTAATTGATTTTTTATATAAAATTGTATTATCTATTCCATCAATTGGCATGATGAATATTGAAAAGATATAATAAGTACTAATATAATTTTAACATTTGGAAGAAATCAGTTTATTTCACACATTCATACAATTTTTTTCATCCTGCGTATAAAATATCGAATAAAGACCAACATTTTTGGTAAAATGATAGAAACATTGACATCTAACAGATGTCTTAATGTTTTTCATAGAAACTTGACACGTACATAAATGAGTATGTACGTCTTCCCAAATTTTTGTGTAACCAATTAAATATCGAATGAGATTAATAGTAAGTTATGTCTTATTTATATTTTACTTAAATGGCAAAAAATGTATTCTATGTACTATTTTTTAAATGTATTTAAGTAAAAAGGGGTCAACTTTGTAAAAGAATTAACAAAAACAAGAAAAAAATTTTTTTTTTTAAAAACAATGTTTTTTACAACATTACATTACATACAAATTGTAAGTGAACAAACTGACAGATTTCACAATAATTTAAAAAAGTTTAAAATTATCATTTATTTTAATACTATTGACCGAAAGAGACATATTACGACACCATACAGTCACATAAGGTCCACAAAATGGAGCAATTTTTTTCATTTGTAAAACATGGTAGGTTTTCAAATTTATAAATTGAATAAATAATATGGTTTGTGTGTCATTTTAAGAAGATATCCGCATTTAACATGTATGAAATCTGATAATAAATTTTAATATTGTTACGTGGCGTGGCTCGCTCGAAAATGAAATGGCACAATTCGTAAAATAAATCTTTTATTATCGCTTGTACATTATCTCTGACATTTTACAATCGCTCGCAATTCAACACTACTGCTATTTTTTTATTCAAACACAAAAGAACAGCTCTCTTTTGTTTTTTTCTACTCGGGTAAGAACCCTTCTATTTCTTCGCTATTTATTTAATCATGTTAGTTCTTATTTCAACCACTGGGCATACCGGCCCGCCGTTCTGCGCATGTGACACTATTATTATGTTATCTATGTATGACACTTTTCTATGGAACTGTCAAATGTCAACGAACAGCTCGTTACACAGCCTCCCTCTCTCGATATTGTTCGTCCCGAACAGGTTCATTATTGTCTCCATGGTATTTGGTCAACCGATCCAAATGAACTACTTTCATTTTGTTCCTTGGGTTTCGCTGTATTCGGTATACGACATCATTGATCCGTTTCATGATCTTATAAGGGCCTTCCCAGGGTGCCATTAACTTTGGTGAGATTCCCTTCTTCCGGATCGGGTTATACAGCCAAACCAGCTCCCCAACGTTGAACCCAGCTCCGTTTCGGTTTAGATCGTATCGTGTTTTCATCTTATCTGTTGCAAATTTAATCCTATGCCGAACATCTTCATGAACGCTCTCCATTCTTTCTTTGAGCCCATCCGTGTAACTTTCTTCGCCATTGATAGTCATGGGTGACCCAAAAAGTAAATCACAAGGTAATCGTACCTCTCGCCCAAAGATTACACTTGCTGGAGAGTGCCCTGTTGTATCATGAATCGCTGAACGATAGGCCATTAAAAATAAGGGTAGATGTCGGTCCCAGTCACGTTGCTGTTTACCGACGACCTTTGTTAAATGCTGCTCCATAGTTCTGTTAAACCTTTCAACCATGCCGTCAGATTGGGGATGCAGTGGTGTCGTTCTGGTCTTATTTATTTTCAATAGCTTGCAAATATTTTGGAAGACTACTGACTCGAAATTTCGCCCCTGATCGGAATGGAGTTCTAGTGGTACCCCAAAACGACATATCCAATTTTCTACCATCACTCTTGCTACCGTTTTCGCCTCTTGGTTTGGGATGGCATAAGCTTCGGGCCACTTGCTGAAGTAGTCCATCGCAACCAGAATGTATCTATTTCCGTCGTCAGTCATGGGAAATGGACCGGCCACATCGATGGCGATTCTTTCGAATGGAGAACCAACGTTGTAGGTCTGCATCGCACCACGACTTCGCGTCCTCGGTCCCTTGCTCGCGGCGCAGACGTCGCATTTCCGGCACCAGTTCTCGACATCCTCCCGACTTTTTATCCAGTAGAAGCGTTCTCGAACCTTGGCTAAAGTCTTATTGAATCCAAAGTGTCCCCCGGATATTCCTCCGTGAATCTCGAGTAATACGTCGCTTACTCGACATCGAGGAATTATGGTCTGTCTAATAATTGTTTTTCCGTCTGGACTTTCCCATATTCTCTTTAGGAGGCCGTCTTCAATTCTCAGGGAATCCCATTGACCCCACAAGGCCTTTAAAATTATTCCCTCGGCTGCCACCACATGCCACCCGGGACGAGGCTCATTAGTTTCTTTCCAACGCAGGATTGGACCGATACTTTCGTCTTCTTCTTGATCTGCCCGAATTCTTTCTGGGCTCCAGTTGTCTTCCATCGTTACCAACAGCCGTTTAACTTCTGAAGACTCATCTTTTGTTTCAGCTTTGTCACAATGTGTACACGACGAGGTACATGGTCTTCGTGAGAGGGCATCCGCATTATGGTGTATTCTTCCTGGCCTATACTCTATGTTACAATCGTACTGTTGAAGTTTTTCAATCCAACGAGCTAGTTGTCCTTCTGGATTCTTCAAATTTAATAACCATTTTAAAGCTGCATGGTCGGTCCTTACGAGGAATTTTCGTCCATAGAGATAACAATGAAAATGGTCCAAGGCCTTGACAATGGCGAGAAGTTCCCTTCTGGTGACGCAGTAGTTTCTCTCAGGTTTCGACAACACTTTACTGTAATACTCGATGACCTTCTCCTGGGTGTCCTGTTCTTGGGAGAGTACGGCACCTATCCCGATATTACTTGCATCAGTATCAAGTATGAATTGTCCTTTTTGGCGAGGGAATGCTAATATAGGACTCGAACACAGCATCGTTTTCAATTCCTGAAATGCAATTTCAGCTTTATCATTCCATGAATAAGGGTTCGATTTTTCAGTCAGCTGGTGCAGAGGCTTAGCTATTCCTGCAAACCCTTGGATAAATCGCCTATAATAAGTGCTTAATCCAAGGAAGCTTCTTAACTCGTGTCGATCTTTAGGACGAGGCCAATCCCGGATGACATCTAGTTTAGTCGGATCTGTCTGAATCCCTTCTTGGGATACGACGTGGCCCAAAAATTTAACTTGCTTCTGGAATAAAGTACACTTCTTTGGATTCAGTGTCAAGTGTGAATTCTGAAATCGTCCGATCACTTCCTTGAGATTTTCCAAATGTTCTTCAAAATTACGGCCGATAATCATAACATCGTCCAGATAAACGAGACACGTTTTCCAGGTTAATCCTCTTAACATCAGCTCCATCAAACGCTCAAACGTTGCCGGTGCATTGCTTAATCCAAACGGCATGACAGTAAATTGATACAATCCCGCGCTCGTGGAAAATGCTGTTTTCTCTTTATCATCGGAATGAAGTTCCACTTTCCAATACCCGCTTTTGAGATCCAGAGTCGAAAACCATTGTGAGCCAGATAATGTACTCAGGGTATCATCAATACGTGGTAGTGGGTAACTGTCTTTCTTCGTGACATCATTTAATTTGCGATAATCAACACAAAACCGTGTTGTCCCGTCTTTCTTCACGACCAAAACTATAGGCGAGGACCATGGGCTAGACGATTCTTCAATCACTCCGTCAAGTAGCATTTTCTTGATTATTTCATCTGCCTCTTCCTGTTTCGCAAAAGGTAATCGTCTAGGTGTTTGCCTAATGGGTTGTGAATCACCAGTGTTGATCCGATGATATACCAGGTTGGTCCTTCCAACAGATTCGGAGCTCTTTGCAAATACCTCACTTTCATCTTTGAGGAATTTCTGTACAGTCTGCCTTTCTGATGTACTCAAGTTTTCCCATCCGACGTTGATCATGTTAATAGATTCCTGGTTTCCTTTATCGCTCAATTTTTCTTCATGGTCAGTTTCTTCGCAATGAACCACACATGTAACTGGCTCGAAATAGCCAATCATTTCACCTTTCCTTATCGTGATTGGTTGTCGATTCAGATTTGCCACTCGCACTGGGATTACAGTAGTGTTATTCACTAAGCATTTTGCCACTATTAAGTTCGATTGCGTCATGTTCATGTTTGGTTGAATAAGGCCGATATGGCCGATACCATCACCAGCCTCCAGCGTCGCCTCAAGGACACATTCTGTATCTCCCGGTATACAAGTTTTTGTCGTTGTCAAGACTTGTACTTTATCAAATTTATCTTCTGAAGAAAACAGCACGACGTCTTCGTTTCTGATCCGCAATATTCTCTCCTTTACATTAACTATAAAACCACATTTGTCCATTATATCTAGGCCCAAAATCACATCATCTTCTATGTCAGCCACCAATAGCTTGTGATGTATCTTCACTCCTCCAAGTATCAACTCGGCACAAGTTTCCCCATATATTCGGGCGGCTTCTCCTGTAGCTGTTTTAAGCACTAGATTACTTGGCAAAGCGGTAACACTTGATGGTGAAACGATATTTCTTCGAACAATGGACTTGGTTGCTCCCGTATCGACAAGAATGTTGACTTTCTCCCAATTCAGGCGTCCTTCCACTTGTAGACTATTATGATTCTTCTTAAGTTGCGACACGGAAATGTATTTCACGGGGGCTGGGGGTTGGTCAGCCAGCATGCGCCCCACAACACTAGCTGGTTTTAGTTTTCCGACGAATGACTGGGCAACGAGTCGTCCACCGTCGCAACCGGAGATTTTGGGGGCCGAAGAACACTCCTGCAGTCTCTCCTCAGATGTCCTACCTTCCCACAACCAAAGCATGTAGGCCTTCCTTGTGGTCTCCTCTCTGCACCTCGATTATCTCGCCGTTTTATTGACATCAATTCTTGCTCCATCTTTTCAAGACGGTCGTGGACATTCTCAGTTTCAACCGTTACAGCTCGGACTCTCTGCGGTTCACCAGAGGTATTCCTTAAGGCGTCGTATTGTAGGGCTGCTGTTAATGCTTCGCTAACCCTAGCGTGTCGTCCCAGTTGCACATGTAGCCTTAGGTTGTCATCTCGTAGACCATTGGCGAATGCTTGAACAGCGAGCATCTCTCGCGTGGCTATAGGCATGCCGGAATATGCCATATGGCATAGTCTTTCCACGTCAGTACCGTATTCTTGTAGGGTTTCCATTCTTTTCTGCTGCCTGACATTTAGCTGAACCCGATGCACCTCCTGCATATACTTTTCTCCGTATCGGAGTTCAAGAGCTTTCACTATGGCATCATAATCCTGTTGGCATTCCTCTGGGACGATTTGTAGAATGTCCAGCGCTGGTCCGCGCAACGCCAGTATTAGGGCAGTTGCCTTCTCCCGGTCGTCCCAAAAGTTTGAAAGAGCCGCCGCTTCAAACTGCTTGTAGTAGGTATTCCACGAACATTGTCCATCAAAAGTAGGTGGCTTCATTCTCGTAGACACTTTAGTACTCTCACCTACTCGAATCTTCTGGCTTCTTCTCACTTCATCCCGAAGTTTCTCGATTTCATGTTGCGTCTTTTCAGCGTCACGTTTTACGTCTTGTCGAAGATCCTTGACATCTTCTTGAAGATTATTGACGTCCAGTTTAGTGATTTCCAATTCATTTTGTTGCTTGTCAACACTTTCCCTAAGCTCCTTGATGCCTCCTAATTTGACGTCCAACAATATTCCGAATTTTTGCTCCTGTTCTTCCTTGTCTTCTTGACGTTTCCGCTCCAGTTCTTCCAGCATCTTAATTATCACGTCCATGCTTCTAGTTGTCATTTGACCCTGTCAGCCACGATCTTCACGCCGATTTCTTAAAAATCTCCCGAGTCCCGCTTCTGACACCAGTTGTTACGTGGCGTGGCTCGCTCGAAAATGAAATGGCACAATTCGTAAAATAAATCTTTTATTATCGCTTGTACATTATCTCTGACATTTTACAATCGCTCGCAATTCAACACTACTGCTATTTTTTTATTCAAACACAAAAGAACAGCTCTCTTTTGTTTTTTTCTACTCGGGTAAGAACCCTTCTATTTCTTCGCTATTTATTTAATCATGTTAGTTCTTATTTCAACCACTGGGCATACCGGCCCGCCGTTCTGCGCATGTGACACTATTATTATGTTATCTATGTATGACACTTTTCTATGGAACTGTCAAATGTCAACGAACAGCTCGTTACAATATGATATCTTTGTGATACAAAAATGATGTGAAAATTGTAAAATTTACCTTAAATTCAATCAACTATTAGAAATCATTTTACATTTTTTTTTATTTGAGATGCCGTATGTTAAATCTTTACTAGAATGTCCTAGCTACCTTATAAGGCTTTAGTCTATGGAATGTAGACCCTTCCAAAAAGCAATATTGATGCATTTGAAATGTGGGTTTTTAAACATGTGAACCAAAGTCACTTAAATTACTGATTTTTTAAGATAATGAAAATTATGTACTTTGGATCATGTACGGCCATGAGACACCCTGACACTTATGCGACTGCGCCATATCACACAAGGAAAAATCAACGACTCTTTTAGCGATACGTCATTGTATGTATTCTATACAACAAAATATTATTCATTTTCACCACAATAAGCTCTTTACTGTTTCTGTTAGCAAACATGTTTGAAGTGCTAAAAGGATTACAATTATCTAAAAGAAAAATAATCGATTGAGAAATTTGTGAATGAAGTAATCTTGAATAGACGCCGCTTCGAGCAATAAATAATCAATATTTGCGCACTGCATAAAATAAAAAAATTGACAAGATTTTTATATGCTAAAGTAGGTATGGAAGTCTTTTTTGGGTGTTCGTAGGGTTTATGACCGTATGATAGATCCCTATGAACAACCAAAAAAGACTTCCTCATAAAATAAAGTTTCGTCTCTATGAGACATCGTTTGATTAATAATGTCCCCATGGGAATAAAATCCTGTATTGTGTTCTTGAAAATTTTGAACATAAGTATGCAAAATATTCTAAAAGCATTTATATTAAATTTTATCAATTCAAATCATACCAGTAATATTCTAATTATTATTAGGATTCAACTGTTTGTGATAATTATAACTCTTAATTTTAATTGATATAAGAAAGACAATCGGATTAGTATGTGTAAGGCGTGCATATAAGGCACATTGTTTCGTTCTGTTGGTGTACGGTATAAACACTAACACAACGAAACAATGTGCATGCAAACTAATTCTATGCCACTGGCTCCAATAATCATGTAGATTTCATCCATGTGTGTGTATGTGTTTTTTTATTACTTTTTTCTCATATTAATAATTTTTTTAATGTTTTAACAGCAGCCAATTCTAAACAATATTGCGTAAGAGGTTAACAATAAATAAATTTGTTTGAAATCTAATGATAACTCCCCGAGTTATTGTGTCTAATAAATCCGTAATATCTCACACATAGATCAATTAGATTTTCAAATTTTACAGACTTAACGACAATGCAATTTCTCGATAATTTTGCATGAAATGTTGAAACCCTCATTATTACATAAACAAACAAAACTCAACTTACCAAATATATTAGTCATCCATTTGGCAGTAGTTATATGCAGGTATACGGCATAAATGAAAACCATGTGTATGTATGCATAGAATAATATGTTTCTCCATTTTAATTTCATACTGTCAAAAAATATTTCAATTAATTAATTATTCATGTAATTATATAATACAAGGCTTCCATTAAAAATAATCCTAAGACTGATGGTGACCATGCAGTTAGATTTACGTATTGGAATGTTGCCTAAGTTAATGGTTTAGTTTAGTATTTAACATTTATTATTCATTAATAGGTAGGTACATAATTCAGTTAACTTTTTCAGTAAAAATATTGCCTACTTCTCTCCAATACAATTATTCATTCGCAAAGCAATATATACATTTTCAGACTGTAAACCGAAATTCAAAAAGAACGTTTTAATACGTTTGACAGTGACATGATTATTGAAGCAACTGTCAAAACAGTCTTCTTGTGTGATTTTATACCTTTGTACATTCTAGATTTATTACAGTACGGATATGAGCGGCTTTTTCTGAAACAGATTTCAATATTGCGCGCGCAGACGATGCATCTACCAGCTGTATGTTGACTAGAATACGATTTAAATAAATTTTTAATGACAATATTTGTTATTATACCACCACGCATAACATTTATTTGCACTTCATGCATGTTTTTGTGCTTAACAAAATAACAATAAAATAAAATACATAAATTTAAAATAAAAATTCTTCTCAATTTTGACATTTGCATCTTTACAAACGCTAGATAATTTTCTGAGCTATTCTTACGAGTGTTCAGATACAACGTCAGGATTGACAGCAAGTTAGTGCTGTTATGTTATAAGTATTGACTTGCTGTCAAGAGCAGAGTTTATGGTGTGATTGTATTCCATGGAAAGTGTTGTTTCGAAAGCATGGTGTCAATGACAGGGGATTGCATTCTGTGCGAGTTTCATCTGTTGCCGGTTAACTGTGATGTTATCTTCGATGTCAATGAAAACTCCAGAAAAATCTTTATTGAGGATTCTGAATGGCTGTGAAAAGCTGTTTAAAAAATATATGTTTCCTTTTTGAAAGATGTGTTTAAATATTTATAATTTAAACGATAGCATATTCTATTCTATAGCAAAATTCAAGTTGTTATTGCATTCTTTATTTTTCGGGCTACTAGTGCATTTAAAATTATTGTATAAAAAATATACTTACTCATAAGGTGTGCATTCATATGGTTTTATTACAGTTTTTATATTTTTTTCAGTGAGTTCAGTCACATTATTTTCTTTAGTTACTTTGAGTTTTGTGAGGATAGATCCTACTGATGTGATAACAGTATCAACATTTAGAAATCCTAGAGGCATTTTTAAAGATATCTACAAAGAAAATTTGAACATGCAATAATATTTGAGATAGAAAATATTTATAACAATTTAATGAGTATAAAAATATACTAAATATATATTAAAGAAACCAAAATGGTTATTTCATATATCAGTGATAACGAATTAAAAAAAAAAATAAAACATCAAACAGAGGGAAGTAACAATTTCATTTGAATTACACATATTAAGTAGATAGTATGACCTTTAAGTAGAAAACAAATAAGCCAGAAACATTAAAATAGTATAGGTACTGTAATGCTGTTATATTATGATTAATTATTTTTATTTTTTTACAGAAATATCTGTCTTTCGCTCCATGTTTGTCGTTCGAGTCCGTTTTATGACGGACGACTCTAAATACTTGTCCATATAACGGCGCTTAAAAGTTAAATTGTTCCGAATCATAATACATAGAATATAAACAGTTTGTTACAATTGAAATAAGCCTTTTTACCTATTGAGTTCACACATAAACAATGATTTTCTAAAAATAATTCCACAAATATGAAATAAGGAAAATGTCTTGCGTTAATAAACGTATCCATATAGTTTAAATAAATATTTATTTTTTGTTAAAATATAAAAGAGATAAAATTGAGTCTTTTTAAAATATGTAGAGATATTATTAGATTAATAAATAAATGTATAAAACCCTGGATAACACCGAATATAATTAAATGCACTCACAAACGTGACCAACTTCATCAGCAAGTAAAAAAACATCCATTCAACCATTCACTATATCAGTATTATAAAAGATACCGCAATATATGTAACAACATAATAAAAAAAAGGAAAGAACAACACTACAAACAAAAAATCGAACAAAACAACAATACTAAAAACATATGGAATGTCGTAAAAGAATTAAATGGTATTGAAACACATAAAAAAAGTAACATTAATACTTTGGTACACAACAACACTACCATCACTGATAAGAAAGAAATAGCAGATAAACTAAACCTTCACTTCTCCACAATTGGTGAAACACTAGCGCGTAAAGTATTAAATAAATACAAACAGCAGTCACACTATAATAATATAAAAACTAACGGACCCCATCTCCCCAAATTTGAGATCTCCCCTATCTGTTACAAAGATGTGGAAAAAATAGTAGATGACCTGAACATAGACTGCTCTCCAGGCCCGGACGGAATATCCGCTAGAGTAATTAAATCGTTCAAAGAAATATTACTAAAACCTATAGTTCATATATTTAATTTAAGCATCACAAAAGGTATTTTCCCGTCCCAACTAAAAACGGCTAAAATCACACCCGTACATAAAGCTGGCAATAAAGACGATCCAAATAACTACCGACCTATATCCATCCTAAATTTACTATCTAAGCTGCTAGAGAAATGTGTTTGTAATCAATTCACCAACTTTTTAGAAAAACATCAAATTTTAGCCAACAACCAGTTTGGATTTAGAAAAAATCGGGGTACACAAGAAGCAATACAGGAAGTTATTGGTTATATTTCAGACAAACTTGACAATAATAAAAAATGTATAGCAATAGCACTAGACTTGACGAAAGCTTTTGACACAGTTTCACATGAAAAAATGCTTCACAAACTAAAACAGACTGGACTTTCGGAAGCAAGTTACAACTGGTTCAAAACTTACCTTACAGACAGAACACAATTTACACAACTTGACAAAACTAAAAGTGACGAACATTACATCAAATACGGAGTCCCTCAAGGAAGTACACTAGGACCTGTTTTATTCCTCCTATACATAAACGATTTATGCAAGCTAACAACGGGGGGGAAAGTAGTTACTTTTGCAGACGATACAATACTCCTGTTCCACGCTTCATCATGGGATCTTGTTTTCAAAGCAGCTGAACTGGGTTGCAACATAGTAAAACACTGGCTGGAAAATAATTTGCTAACAGTCAATCTCAAAAAAACTAAGTATTTGACATTCAGCATAGATAAAAGAGGGCAGCCATCTAGCGATTTAAAATTGACTATGCATGATTGCCAACACCAAAACTGTGATTGCACCCCCTTGGAAAATGCAGATAGTGTGAAATACTTGGGAATCATAATAGACAGGCACCTAAACTGGAAACTTCACATTGAACTATTATCGGGAAAACTTTTAAAACTCATTTACCTTTTTAAATCCATACGTAATATTTTTAATAAACAGCAACTCAAAACTATCTATTATGCTCTTGCCCAGTCATTTTTGAACTATGCGATTCCAAGTTGGGGAGGTACTTACAAAACCACATTAAAACCAGCTATAACGGCACAAAAAACCTTGCTCCGAGTCATTAATAAGAAACCATTCACATACCAATCAGACAGACTATTCAGAGAATTTAATGTACTGGACGTTAGACAGCTGTTCGTTAAGTCTACCCTCATCTTTTACATTAAAAACACAAACCACCTAACAGCAACCAGTAACTCGCATTCACATAATACTAGACAAGCATTACGAAACCTTGACGAAATACCAAAAACTAAGACAACACATGGACAGAAAAATTACTCATACATAGGGCCTAAAATATTTAACATATTTAAAACAGACTTCCCGGAAATCAGAATATACTCAATTAATAAAATAAAAGCTTTAGCAAACAACTGGCTTACCTCCAAAGGTAGAACAGCAACTGAAAATTTACTTACTGTAATTGCGTAATAATGTCTTTAAATAAAAATATATACCTATATAAATTAATTAATTAATTAAGGAAAATAAAAAAATATTTTTAAACAAAACTTTACCCTTTTTACATTAAACAATTATTCTACACATATTTACACTTGGACTTATGACTAACTCAACTTTCACTAACATTCCACTTGATACTCTATAGATACATAATAACTACCTTATGAAAATAAATACTACTGACGAACTCGAAAAAATATTATAATTGTGTGCTATAACGCCACTCTGGGACAGGCGTAGCCTAGTAGAGTGGCATAATCCACAAATTAAACAAAACAAAAAAATGTGTAAATTATCTTATGTTTTATCTTATGTTTTATTGTTAAATTAGTATTAAGTATCTTATTTGTAAACAAGGATTTTTAAATAAATAAAAAAAAAAAAAAATATTTAGTAGTAAAATAAAAGATATTATAAAGTAGTAAAATAAAATAATGTTAAATTTTTTTTATAATTTTCGAACTATAAATTGAAACTAAAATAACGCCCTGTATTAGTAAAATAATTTGTACCTACCAGAATCAGGTCTTTTTGACATCAAAAATTCACGTTATTCAATTATTCTCTCGTTAATATTATTTGAAATTATAAACGTATTTAAAACTTACAATTTAAATATATAAATAAGTCTAGTTAACACTCATCGGTTACATGAAGCTTTTCAGCACTTAGACAGATCAACCGGTACTGAACTGTAGTCATAAAGTAATAAATTATATTTATACAAATCCTGTATTGACCAATGTATATTCTTCTGTCAATAATTAGAATTTTTATAAAGGGAATAGAAAATTCAATACGCGATGCTTTTAAAACATCGTCACCCAACCGGGTTTTGTTGTTTTCCTCAAAGTAAGTTATAATTATAATATAATTCCTTAATAGCTGGGTTCAGAATTAAAACCGTCACTATCAAATTGACGAAAACAGATGATGATATATAATATATAATATTATATATCATATATATAATATTACGTCCGCTCTGATTCTCTATTTCGTCAATTATTAGATAGAAACTGTTTTTTCTGTAAGCTTTTCAATCAATAATAATTATATTGATAACAAATATACATAGTAAATTACAAAATTTTTGAAAATAATGCACTGATTTTTTTTTTGATTATCAAAATTTCCAAATTTTCCCAATTTTCAAAATTAAAAATAAATTAAATGCATCGAGCGATTTTTAATCTATAAGATTTAGATATGCATAAACATACCATAATTTAAATTTACTACAACCTAAAATAATTTTAGTTATCTGGGTATTCAAGTTTTGAACAATTTCCCTTTAATATTAATCAGAAAAGAAATAGATCAGAATTAATTTATATTTGAAATTTAATAAAACATGTACATATAAAGGCATCTACTAGACATATAACATGATTATGATATCTTTAAGAAAGCCTGTTCATGCTAAAACTATATCTTCCACTCTAATATTATCGTTAATAAAAATAATTCAGCGTATTCAATTTTATTTTGTATAATTAAGATAAATGTATATTTATAATTTACACCTGCAAATTTATATAATATAGCTATTTTATTGACATAATTTATACCTATACTCCTTCTCTATATACTAGTCTCTGACTCTTATGGTAAGAAAAATATGTGTCTTTATTTTGAATGCTTAATAAAATAACCAATAAATAAAAACAAAAAAAATAATATGATTATAAAATAATAAAAATAATAAAAATATATATAAATAGATGTTCCTGAACTTGAACGACAGAAAATATTTTTTTATGTGAATAGATTTTCATGATTTATATACAAGGTGTCTCTAAACTAGTAACATAACTTTATATGTGGAATATCAAAGTTTGAATTTTTTCAATATTTCTGATATTTTTCATTATAGTAACTTATATTGATTATGAAAAATTCACTCGCTTTAAAACAAGTCGAATAAAATTATACAAATCTTGCAAAAATAAATTTTGCGTAATCGGTACAAGCTACCGTAATTTTAAGTGAAGTAGCTTGTTGGTCTTGGTTGGTTGACTCTCGCCTTTTGATCCAAAGGTCGCAGGTTCGAATCTCACTCCAGACAAGCAAGTTAGTCCTATTTTCATAGCACAAGCGTTTAGCTTAATTTGAAAATGGTAAGAATATTGATGTGACACGAAATCCGTGTTCGCATCTCTATTTTAAAAAAAATTCAACTTTTGCAAAAATAAGTCAGAAATTTTGAAAAAAATGCAAACATTGATATTGCATATCTCCATAATGATTGATATTAGGTCATGTTTGCTTGAACGTTTTCAACTCACTATTAAGGTAGGAATATAGCTGTAAAGTTTTTGTTACTAGCTATGAGACATCCTTTATTACGCCCTGCATAAGAGTAGACTTTCATAATAAGATAAGAACTTAACATTTATTCAATTGAAAATAACTTTCTTATATCCTTTTATTTATTAGACAAATTTATGTTCCAATATTCTGTGTACATCTGTAAATTCGAAACATGCGTTAAATTAAAAAATTAGTTTCTTGGAAATAACGACAAATATGACATATGAAGCAAATGAGATTTTTTTTACATCATATGTGAAGCATAAAAGCAAACGCAGCAAATAAAAATAAATATTGAATGCACTCATCGAGGAGTGGTAATTAATCACTGAATTCCATATTTTACGTATCTGTCCCTTCAAAAATCATGTTTCCTATTTTTGTCCTAGGTAGGATAAAATCTCAAATTCAGTACAATATAATTTAGTAATCCTCGAAGACTGCAATATTTTTTTTGAATATTGCTGCCTTACGTATATTATTTTTGTGTATATTTTTTAGTTACAAGATTATTTTTTTGTTTTTATTTTAATTCGTGGTTGTTATTTTGATTCATTAAACTGTAAGTATGTCTCTTTGTTTATTACAACTTTTTATTTATTTTCTTATTTGTACATTTACAACTATACCCACATTATCGTGTACCCTTGAAATATGAATATTGTATTGTTTTTATGAAAGCTTACATAGAACAACGTAACATATAATATTATGCAAACGCGATGACTTCATCACTTGCTTACATAATTTTAATATAAAAGATTTAATAAAATAAAAATGTAGAGGGGCGGGAAGGTGGGGAATGATTAATTTACGGACACAATACGACCAGAACACAATATATTAAATGTTAACAATTGAAAAATTAACATATTCGAGAATGACTTCCACACCTTTTCTACTAGTATTATTGAAAACTATTGTATTCTTTGGAATGGTAGGCAATTTTTTTAAAGACACCGGTAAGATATTATTGGCTCTATTCTTATTGGTTTTGCGCTATCATAAAAATAATCACTTGACCGCTATTATATAAAATTCCACTTCGTCAATTTTAACGAGATGAATTTTAAGTAGAATAAATGTTAGTGTTATTAAGAGGCCCCAGTACACGATTTTCGTATTTTCTCTCGATTTTGCTAAATTTAACTTATTAAATCATTTTGAAAAACCCATAGCTAAATAGACTTTTAATCTTAATTAATTTAAATTGATTTTATTATGATAGATCCATTTACTCCTGAAGCATTTCCTTAAAAAAAGATGAACAAATATATTGTTATAACATCAAAAAAATTATAACCCCGGAACACTATTTTAGTTTTCATGTAATAGAGTTATCTTTGGTATACTTAATCTCGTATATTTTCAAATGAAGACCAAATATTGTATTTACAAATTGCTTTATACAGAAGAAGTGGTGCTATTCAGACATTAATATTTTTTGACAAGTTGTTAAATATATCGTTTTAAAAAAGACAAAAATTAAACGTTCTGTTTCCTATATTGCAGTATCCATAAAACCATTAAAATATCGATTATTTTAATTAAATTTTACATGCGTACTAAGAAAAATTCATTGTCATTAATATAAAAATATTAAAAAAAATATACCTCATACTCAAGAAGTTGAATTAATTAAATCAATCATCCAGCCCTATTTCCCCCCTTAAGTCATATGCAGTACTCTCCAAATAGCAGTCCTAACCCTTAAACCTTTAACTTTAAATCTTGAATGTTTGACAAATGTCATCTCAATTAGATCGCAGATTAAAATACATAAATATAATGCCAAAACTTAGGGTTTGTTTGAGTTTGACACATTTTAATCTAGAAATTAATATCTATGACAGTTATTGACGGTTAAAGGTATTCACGCCATGACAAAAATATACTTTCCAGCAAAAATAAAATAGCTGAATATTTCTACGCGTTAAATAATATTTAATTTTTTTTAAGAATAATTTGTACATCTCGCTTCTCCAACGTTTTCCATCAATTTGAACATAAATTCCTTAATTTTTTCTAAGTAACTACACACATAAAACAAACACGCGATATTTATATTAAGCAATAATAATTGTAGGTTTTACTTTACATTTCTCAATGCACTCTAATACTTCCCTTTTTTAAACACAAGACTTAATTTCTTTATTAAAAGCCGCGCACTTTAATATGCATATTATTAATTTTATCATATAATTTAATTGAAAATTTTTATACTAGCACACCATTTAAAAAATTTGAAAACATAATTAATTGATCAAAATTTAATTAAAAAATCAGTTATGATAGTCTAACAAATTTATTTTTTTAGTGTTTAGATAAGGTAATATGGAAACGGGTAAGCAAAATCGTTGGTCATAATGAAAATGTATTTTGCTCGTCATCGAAAATTATTTTTTGACGAAATAAAAAAGTCAAAAATTGTGTAATGCCTGTTGTAGTCAGGTACCGGGATTTGTTTAAAACATGTCTGTTATTCCATTGAAGAATATGCACAACAAGAAAAATTATTCCCAGTATTCCAAAAATGAAAAATATTTGTTCGATTACTCAAACAACGCGTTCGCAATGTTTACTCATTTTGTTGGTACAACGAGGATTCAAACACCACATGACAAGTTTTCATAAGCCTTTTAAGTAAATTGACTTAAGAAGGAAAGGGTATATTATTTAAACAATGAGTTTTTCAGTCATTCATACACTTCAATAAAATACGTTTGAATAAATGATTAGCAATGACTTGATTTATTTCGGTTCTTTGCCTTCTTGTAAGCGTCAGTCTTTTTACAATGCTTAAAAATGAAATATAGGGGAATATTAAATTAATAAATTTAATAATCTGAATCTTGGGCGAAGCCGTGTGGCTAAGGTTACTACAAAAGTTACAATTTTTCCTAGTTCTTGTCTGATGTATATTGTCTTGGTGGTCCTCGTAGCCTAGTAGGCATGACACTGGCTTCTCACATCGAGAGTTCCGGGTTCGATTTCCGTGAGGTCACAATTAAACTATGTGATTTACTCAAGCCTGGGTTTTTAGTGATTTGTTTCGCTTCTGAAATTGGTCCTCTTGGCCTGTTGAAGCGGATAATTATTACCGGTGTTCCAAAGTTTTCGCATATCTCACACCATCTTCAAATGTTCAGAGGATTGAATATAAGTTATGCCTCATAATATTCATAGGTATTCACAACATGGTCCCGCATATAACAGGCAACTAACACTTAGCTCAGCATCAAAATTTAATAACAAGTTGGTCAGTTGAAGTAAATCGCGTCCACAAAATTAATTTCAGTGATCGTGCTTTCGCTGTGGCTGGAACAAAGTTATTGAATAAACTACAAAATAAACTGAGACAAACAAACAGCTTACCACAGTTTAAAAAACAACAGAAAAGAAATATTATACCCGGGGTAAGAAATTTAATAAACTTAGATAATTCAAATAATTTGACTTTTGCACATATACACAAAGTTAAAAATAACTAATCAAATTGCAATGGTGTAGAGTATTTATTAATTAAGGATAAATTATAAAAGTCTCACAGAGACGAAGCTATTTATATATGAGAAAAGTGGATGGAAGTCTCTTATGCGATGGCTCAGGGCTTACAACCTGTATGAGCTGGCCTAATTGGTCACTCTACACAATGCAACGTTCACCAATTCCATCGTACGAACATCCACACATAAATTTTTAAAAAGTTCTATATATATGTTCGAATCAAAGACACTTCATTTATTGCACTGGTCTCTGCTAGAGACATATGATGTTATTTTTTTGTAATTAACAGGTTACTCTATACATAGATTTCGCAACTGGTAATGATACCTCGATATTTTATTTTTCAAAGTGTAGTTATTTTGTTATTCATGTGTCATTCATTCATTCAAGTGTGACCATCATGTTCTTTAGAATTTTTTTTGTGTTTGATTGAATACAAATCTTTTAACTTTTGTCAGACCTCACGGGGAAAAATAAACTAAAAGTATTCTTTGCACAAACAAGATTTTTTTTTCTATTCGTGGATTTCTTTGTTTATAACAATGTGTTATTATTCAATTAGTTGTTTTTGAATCCCTGGTCGGTAGTTAATTGTTTGTCACTGAGACGCGGCTAACGGACATACAATAAGTGCCGAACAAATAGTCGTGATTTATGATGTATTTGGAAAATGTTTGACTTATGCATATGTAAGTAAATAATATTTGACATTTTTTTAAAATCTTTAAGATGTATTAGAGTGATCCAGAAAGTAACGTCATTTTAGTTTTAAAAAATTGAGAACATATTTCATCACTTATATTTTTTTAGACACACAACAACATAATTTATCTCTCTATATTATCACTTTTATGTTTAGGCATTTATCGTATCTTTAAAATCTCTCTGTTAATATTAATTACCACCATCTACAGTTGGTTAAATGAACCAATTGTTAATTACAAGTAACCATACATTAAAACATTTTATTTATTTATTTAATGTGTATGGATGACCAACAGCACAAAAAAAGCATAGAAAACATTGATACAATATAGATGGCCAATTACAGGTCTCCACATTTATCGTGGACCTTTTGTCGTGGACCGTTTTTCGGTGGACCAAATGACCCTGGACCTATGTCGTTGGACCAAATGTGCGTGGACGTTTTAACGTGAGCTTAATAATGTAAAACAATACTATATAAAAACAATATAAAAGTTAAATATTTACATAAATCAAAAAATATAGAAGTATATAAAAGAAAATAATTTTAAAATATAGGATCGATTTATACAGAGTGAAAAGAGTTGAAAATAGAAAATACAAAAGAGTTAAAAATATAAAATACGAAGGGTTATAAAATATAAAATATTTATTCATGGGTGAATCACCTTCAGCATACTCTTACTGAATTTTTTAGCCTTTTATAATTTTATTTTTAAAATGGCTTAGTTTTTCTGTTGCCTTTATTTACTAAGAACATGAATAGATAAAAATCTTATAAATAGGTCGATAAATATAAATAGGTTAGATAATGGCCTCGTAAGCCGAAACAGCTGTCACATTAAACGCTTTACGCAAACTTGCAGAACTTAATAATACTATTTATAAAATTTAATTTCATTAAAAATCTATACCTATAAAACTTAATGTCTGTCTGTTCTCTACTATAGAAATCTACATCGATTCGACTCAAATTTTGCATACTTATAAATTAGGATCCGGCAGGTTACAAAGGTGACATCCCCCCCTTTACCCCTTTCCCTATCCCTGATATATTTTCATTGTAAATCTGTACTGTTGGACCGATCGGACTTAAAATTTGGAAACTTATTCTTTAGGACCCAGCGGGTTACATTGGCGAAATTCATCCCCTCCCCTTTTACCACCTCCTCTCCCGCTGATATACTTTCAATGTGAAATCTATACCGTTCGACCGATCGGACTCAAAATTTGGGAACTTGTTCTTTAGGACCTGGCGGGTTTCTATTTTTATTTTTTAATCCCAAAAGAAAAAATACAAAATATAATTTATATTACATACATTATGAGTACATTAAATCCTATAAAGGTATATACATATACCTGTACATAGTTTGGGAGATGAGAAGTAAGAAATGCCTAATTTATCTTTAAAAATTCCCTGTTTCATAAAATTCTATGTTACGCTTTTTACTTCGTTTTCTGTAAGTGATCAACTGAAGTCTGTATCTAGTTGTTATTTTATTTAAACTCGTGAGATTATTTCATTAACTATTATTACATAAATTGCATTGCAAGTGTTACGAATCTATCACAAACGTCATGTTGATTACTAGAGAACTAATTTTGATTTCATTACTTACAGATAAGCAAAAATGCCGCCAAACAACTCTTCAGAAGCGACTGGGATCCTGTTCGAGGGTGATGGAGAAGCCGTGGAGCACACCTCCACCAAGGGCGTGGGGAACCACTGCAAGGCGGACGACAGGAAGCTGAGGCCGGTCTGGCGCAACATCATCCTGTTCGCCTACCTCCACCTGGCCGCTGTGTACGGTGCTTACCTCTTCCTCACTGCTGCGAAATGGCAGACTGACGTATTTGGTGAGTTTTTAAAACAACCTAGAACCTTACCTAACCGAACCTAACCTAATCTAACCTGACAGCCAAGGGCGGATCCAGAGGAGGGGTTATGGGGGTCAGAACCCCCCCCTGGGCTGTGCCAGGACCTAGGTGGACCTGGACCCAGCCCTAAATTATAACTTCTTGTGACTTGATCACGACCATGTGACCCCCACCTGGCGCTAAAGCTGGATCCGCTCTTGCTGACAGTTGCATAAAGATGTACTCATTTCTCAACAATTCAGGTTCTTGGATAACGAATGCCAATGATCAGATGCTATGTGTTTTAAATATTATTTCTTACTTACTTACTTACTTACCATCACGCCGTTTCCCTGTGGGGGTACGCAGAGAGGGTAGAGCGCCACACTCTTCTGTCCTGACGTACAACTCTCGCCTTATCCACATTCATACATCTTCGCATGCTAGATTTCCGGTTGTGGAGGTTTCTAACGGGACCATCTCCAGGATCTGGTTAATCTGGTCACGCCACGTCTTTCGCGGTCGCCCTCTCTTTCTGTCGCTAACAACACTTGCATTATATATCTTTCTTACCATTCTTTCCTCATTCTTCGCTCAATATGTCGCAACCATCCTCCGATGTCTCAGGAGCGGGACGAATCCATGAACTCGGCCTTCAGCAAACATTGTGGAAGCGCTGCAATAACGTACCAGCCCGAACAATATTCTATAAGAATTATTGTTATGAACGCGAAGACGGTCGTACGTCACTCGTTTGTAGTTCGACCAGAGCTCGCAGGTGTACATGCTGGTGCTGATGAATTCAAAGATCTTAATATTGAATATTGAAGCCGGTTCGTAAAATTTGTCATTAGGGGGCGGCAGCATGGTAGTCGGCCTTTGGCCACGAATCGTGACTGTCGTGTGACCGCCGGAAAAGTGCAATAGGTATAAAGATAATTGTTGGAATATGTTTGATTGGGCATTGATTGGTTGAAGTAGGCTGTACTGCGGTAAACAACTTCCTTTGTTTAATTACATTTTTAAAATATAATTAATTGTATTTTAAAAATTGTAAACTTAGTTTTAAAGAAACACCTTTCGTGGTGGCGCAGCGATCAACATTGCACGAGTAAAGTAATTTTTATATTTTTGTGACTATGGTTAAATTTTTTTTGTCAGTGGCATGCACTAGGGTTGGACATAAAAACGTCGCTAATAATTATAATCTGTATTGCTAGTGGGGATTGTATTCGACTATCTAAATGCGATTTGTTTAGGAATAATTACATTATTTTAAAAACTCACACACCATAAAAAATTAATCTTATGTCGATCGGTTTCGATTCTACTCTAACTTAATCAGGGCGGATGCACACTAACTGATCCATGAAATAATATATGCAATTTTTTTATTGTCGTATGGGGGCAGGTCTTAGATTAAGATTTAGGAGTACGGGTAAGAGATGACGTCATTGATATGTGGAATATATTAAATAACATTTAATTTAATTGAATATGAATTATTCTGTATAAAAGAATTTTTAATAGCTTATATTTTTAAATTACTTTCAGAAGTCTTTTTTTTAATTATTTATACTAATATATGAAGAGATGTATTTTTTATACTAATACATGAAGCGGTGTAGTTTGTAAGTTAGGATGTAGGAGATAATTTACCAAAACTAAAAGTAGTTCAATAAGTTGATCTGCGATATTTTTTTATCGTATATTTTATCATTAACCATTTTTCTTTATTAATTATTAATTAACCGTAAAAAGTGTATTCAAATCATATTCAAATGTTCACAAAATACTCAAACTTGTATTTTAATGTCACTCAAGAACCAATCCATTAGGGTCATCAATGACCTGTCGACGGTCTGTACGTTAAAAAAAAATACTCATCCGATTTCAAAAAATATAATGCACTTTCAGGGTAAATAAAGGCTTTATATTATCCCGTTAAAATAAAAGGGCTTTTTGTGGTGCCCTATTTTACAACTAAAGTCGACGAAAAAATAGTCGAGCGATGTTTTTTTTACGAACGCTGCCTTGACGATAAATGATATTTAAATACTTTCTATAGAAAAGTTGTCGAACTCAAAAAGTTCTATAAAAAAGTTTTATAAGGAAGTGTTAAGGTTAATATACAAAATGATAAAATATGACTAAAAGTTATTAAAAAATCTACGCGTGCAAACCGCGCGGGTACAGCTATTATTATTTAAAGCCAAAAATCACGAATTAATTTTTAATTGATTGGAGTGCACGCCCCTGGTGATATTTGTGGAGACGAGTTCCAGTTATGCCATCAGCGGAGACCAAGGCCAACAAGTCCGCACGTTCTGCATTCGACTGTTCAAACATCAATCTTGTACATGTTGAAAAATATCCACATTTTACCTAAAAATGATTTTAGTAACATCTTGGATTTGTACACATTGGACTTTGACACCTTGAAACATTTCGAATTCTTCGCGAATCAATTAAAATAAATTTAAATGCAGAGCTTGAGTATACTCGTATTTCATATGACTCAAAACAACTCAAAACAAAAAAAAACAGCTCAAAAGCTGTTAACATAAATCCTCTCGTTACATGGCTTTTTATTAATAAATATAGACACTAAAACTTAAACTAGTTTTAACTTATCACAAATATTACTTAACACCAATTTAATTAGAACACTACTCTTAAATTCACAGTCACTGAATGTTTCTTAAATATTTCGCACACATATTATCAAATTTCTTAAATCGCACTAATTAGGTATCCCTAGTCACTCGCTCGTGGAATACTTTTTATTACGCTATTTCAATCGCATCGATCACTGTCGAGAATATTCCGCCAAATTACGCACGAATATCTGTCACTCGTTTATACACGCGCTAGCTACATTGCTTTGTCGCTACGGTTTCGCTGGTTATTGTCGCTGGTTATGTCGCACTTGTAAGACGTCAAATAATAACTGTTCTGTGTGTGCTTGCTTTCGCCTTTTAATACAAAAATGGTTCATTTTCGAATGTTAGAGACCCTTCTGAACATTTCTAGTATTCCCTCGATATGCCCGATGTTTACGAGAATGTCCCAGTCGATTCCAGAGTGTTGTGGATTATTCGAGAGATTTCGATAGTGATTCTTTTCGATTCTACCATCGAGTTATACAATATTACATTTTTTATTAACTATCACTAATTTGCAAACCTTACAGATGAAAAATATCCGATTTAATTTTTTTCCTCAAAATATTAAATAACGTGACTGACAGCCCTGCTCTCTTAAATATGATGAATATACTAATAGAATAAAAAAAAGTGCCTTTTTTTATTTGTACTAATAATATTACCAATGAGAAATACAAATCGCCACTCTGCGGAATCCTTAGCCTTGGTAATAATAGTAGGCTCCTCAATAGTATAAATCTCATTATATAATCATACTACCTATTCGTACCCAGCGTTGCACGGGTTAAGGATTAGGTTGAAAATAAATTTGTGGGGGGTAACAAAGGTTTGATTCGAACGATATAGATTTGCATCGAAAATACATCAAGGGGAGGAGAAAAGGTAAAAGGGGTGAGAGGAAATATAGCCTATGTGTGTATATATAATAGGGGGAAAATGTTGCATGTTTTACCCGCCGAGTCCTAAAGAATAAGTTTCCAAGTTTTGAGTCCGATCGGTCAAACGGTACAGATTTGCTTCGAAAATAAGTCAAGGGGAGGGGAGAGGGTATGAAAATAGGGAGAAAATGTCGCCTTTGTTACTCGCCGAGTCCTAAAGAATAAGTTTCCAAATTTTGAATCCGATCGGTCGAACGGAATATATTTTCATAGAAAATATGTCAGGGGGAGGGGGAAGGGTATGAAAATAGGGGGAAAATGTCAACTATCTTACCCGCCGGGTCCCAAAGCATAAGTATGCAAAATTTGAATCGAATCGGACAAACGGTGTAGATTTGTATAGAGAACAGACAGACAGACAGACAGAAAGACCGACAGACATTGAGTTTTATAGGTATAGATTATAAAAACATAATTTTTGATGTGTAACATCCCTGTAATCTGTGCAGTGATTTCGTGAAAAAGGACGGAAATGCGTAACAAGAAATAAGGCGCGCGCAATTTTATTTAACCAATGATTGCGCGCGGAGCAGGCGCGATGGAAAAAATCTTCGTTTATAAACAAATCAATGTCCAGCAAGTGCCATCATACTACCAGCCAATGATTCTGATTTTGTATATATCTATGTTGTGAGGCTGGTGTCAAGCGTATGGATGCTGTAACTTTGATATATTTTGGCTTGTATCTTCGAAACTATCCAAGAAATACATTTTTTTTAGTTTAATGTAAAAAGTAACTACCCTTAATGATTAACATTCTCAAATTTTATGTAATTTATGTGATTATTTTTAAATATTTACTCAAAGTTTTCATACAATGGCGGCACACTACCGCCATCTATGAAAATAAATAAAAACATTTAATTGACCAAACAAATTTCTAAACAAAATGCGTATGTAGATATACGGTACCTACCTGGTGCGGCAAAATTCAATAATAAATTGATATTTTCAATTGTGAGATGTCAAATGTTACATATCATATGTATTATTTGTAATTCTTTCAGTATTTTTTTTCTTTTAGTAATAAGCAGGTAACTAAAATAAATAAATCTTATGCAAATATTTATGATCCATCCTGTAAGCTGATCTGCATCTCAATGAGCGCAGTGTTTTGCTATAGAAGCCAGGGCCTATTACCTCGTAAGCCTCCAACCTTTTAGTAAACTTAAAAAAAATAAAACAAACAAAAAAGTTCAATTTGTCCATGGATGAAAACGCGGAGTTTACTTCATTTTCTTTCTTTGAACAGAATACATGACATGGGATCAGAATCGGGGGATCAGAATGGGGAACTCGACGAAGGGAACTTGCTCAGTTGAGACACGTGGACTGTCGTGAGATTGACGAGGGAGATAATGAACCGTACCACGGGTAAACAGATGCCGAGAACATGAAATCATTCGCGATCTGAATAACTATTGGAATATGTTCATGACAGGAACATGAATCAGGTTGCTTATACATGATCCTATAGATTCGCGAGATCATTTGTAGCGAAATAATGCAGTCAATTATTTTAAAGGAAAAATACATTTATTATTTAATGTCATCGATAGATTTGGCAGTTACACATCTTAATGGATCCATCATGTTTACGGACATAAACACAATGAAATAATGTGCCTCGTACGCACGGATTACATATACAACAGCTAGACCGCATTCAAAAGAATGTGCGCAAAAAATATGTGTGTTGTTACGATGTAAGAAATGAACACAAAATAAGTTTTTCTAGTAAGTGAGTAACCTTTTTTTAAACTAGAAAATATATATTTATTTGGAATATAATATTAAGGCTTGTGCTACGGGCTTGCCAGGCAACTTTCCCCCGCTTTCTTCTTACCGGACAAAGCTAGGGAATGGTCTTTTGATTGTGGTCGACTTATAATTCGATTGTCTTTCTTATGGAAAGAGGTCTTCTTCATGTTGCAGAATTTTAATTTAAAACATAACTTTTATTTAAATTTTGTACTATTGTACTATTCACACAACATGAGTATTTGATTACTACTATAGTAACGAGACAAGAAATCACTATCATCAGGTATCGTCAATAAATAACATAAATATAAAATTTATAAATCTATTCGAGCAGGTCAGGGAGGCGCGCGATGAGGTGGTTTTTTGGCCGATAACGAAAAAATCTCTAGGATCGGAGAAGTGGATTGAAATATGATATTATTCATTAGTGTGTTTTCAGAATTAAGACTTTTAGGATTTCAAGGGTATCCAAATTTTTTTTTTACCTAATGGGGTAGTTTTAATTTATGACTGTCGAAAGTATGATAAGTACCTATTTGTTACGTGATTGTCAAATTCGGAGAAGTTGTCATTTTTTGGGCAAGACAATGTTCTTTTATTCTAGTATTTAAGTTTCTCGCGGTTTGGCCCATATATTTTGCCTGAATTGATAACAGGGCTAACATGGGGCTCAAATCACCGATCTCAGATTTTTAGGCGGCATTAATTTCTACTAGCATGAATTTCTCAGATCGAAAGCATAATTAAGTATCAAATAAAAATAAGTTTTCTATAATACACTATAACATATGGAAATAAACTTTTTTTCTTAATAAATTATAAATGATATCAGTAGCGATTATGCCAAACTTCCAATAGGTTTCACGAACTATTAGCGGCTGGCGACGCCAAGTGGCTCCAATACATTGTAGCAGCGGAATCTTGTAATTATAATATTGGAGGTCGACGTCAGAATGGTAGAATTAAAATCTTAACCAGAAACAAAAGTCTTAATTTGAGTTTGTTTAGATTTCTAATAGCATGATGAGGGCATGATCGAGTTTACAGACAAATAAACGAACATTTCTTATCTGATTAATAATTTTTTATGTTTTTGTAAACCATGACGAGGGCTCACCCTGTTTAAGTACAAATTTCATCTTATCAGGCATCTTGATAACTATTTACGGCAAAAAAGCATTTTGTTATTAATATTTATAAGATTCAGCAGAATATAAAATAATTTTAATATTAAATCGCATGGACGCCTGGTTTTATTGACATCCGTTAACAAGCTAATAATGCACTGGCAAAAATGAATAAAATAAAATGACTCTTATTTTGATTAATTTAGTATAAATTCATATGGTATTAAATTTGATGGTTAAAAAAACTATTTTAATATAATACCCCAATAGATTTAAAATTAATTTTAATGACAGTGAATAAAATATAGCTTTAAATTCATGACATATAAATAATAAACCTAATAATTTTATAACCATAGTTACATTTAACTTACTCATGTGTATGGTAGTGATATCCTATTCACTATGCAAGAATTCTACAGTCAATTTCAACACTGTAGTGTAACTAAAGTATTAAGATTTTTATATTTCATGTTACACTTAAAAATCTTATGAGAAAAATTCTTCAGATATTTTTATTTGTATTCTTGAAAAATTGTGACGGTTCATACCGACATAATATTTTATATTAATAATATTTTAATATTTACACAACTATGATGCATCGTCGTTGTTTAAATAGTTTCTATATTTATTTTGTACGTACTTGCATAAAATAAATAAGTATATTAACTCGCTAATATAAGAACCATAAATATATTTATATACGTGTCGAGATTTTCTGAGATGAACTGGATACATAAACTCACATACCAATTGAAGATAGGTAGAAATATACAATAATTTTGCCCCATATTGTTCCTTTTTTTCTATATTAAATATAAAAATTAATTATATCTCTCAAAATATCCAATAAGTCATGTTAACAACAATTGAATATTCATTGCCATAGGAAATACACAAATACTAAAAGTTTCACAGCTATAGCTGGTCTGAAAAATGTTGATATTTAGATTATTAAATTTAGAGATAAATATACAAATAAAGACACAAGTGAAGCTAAATAGAAGTGTGAAAAAAAATCTCAAACCCGTAAGCACCGCGTTCGATTTGACACTAAGATTCAACATGTGCATACAAATACCTAGATAAAAAAAACTCGATAAATACCAACAAATTACTGTGAGAATGTCGAGAATTAAATTATCAAAATTTACTAAATTTTTATTACTGCCAAATATATTCAAATCACCCAACTGTCGAGACGAACGTGTACGGTCGATGTGACATGTTGAAATTTGTCGAACAAATGTGGTGGACTACGAAAAAAATTCTCATGGGCGCAAAATCCGTATCTCAGATATTATTGTGTCGAGACTAGCAGACTGTAAAGTAGATTGCCCAGACCTACTCAGACGAATATACATTCGATTGCCATATGGGTAAACCAGAACTAACCGGAAGATTATCTTCCATACTGCAAAACAAACTCCAAATAGAACACATGTTTCTAAGGAGCCTATCTGCACTTAACACTCACCTTGAGGAACTTGATATTTTCAACAGCATTTTCATTGCAGCCAGTTTAAACATTGCCCTAAAAACACTATAGAACTATTATCACACACATTTTAATCCCTTCTAAATTCCATCATCCCTTCTATAATTTATTTAACTCTATTTACTTACTATACTTATGATTTCCTTCTACTGACCGTATTATATATAGGAATAATTATCAGTCTCATTAATTATACTCCCGGTTAATCTAGTGAATTCATTTAATTGACTTAATCTTCTTGTTTTCACATACAATATAATTCGAATTCCAAAATAAAAATAAATGAAATTATGAATATTATAAACCTAAATGATATTCAAAAAGTTTCTATTTCCTCAATACGCTCACATTCTGACGCTGTCTAATTTGATATATTTTTTTCTTTTAAGCCTTCATCCTTTACATCTGCTCTGGTCTTGGAATCACCGGTGGAGCCCACAGGTTGTGGGCGCACAGGTCCTACAAAGCCAAGCTCCCTCTGAGGATTATACTGGCCATCTTCAACACAATCGCTTTCCAGGTAATTATAATTCATCCATTACATAGTATTCTGATTATTGGTTGTGTTAAAAAACTATCGAACTTTTGGTCGGCAGAAACACAGTCTAATCTTCTTCAAATAAGTCCCTTTGGTAATGCACACACTTCTCCCGGAGGTCTCGGTATTGATGGAAACACTTCTGTAAAGTATCCTTTAGAATGGTGTTCAGAAGATTATTTTCTTGATTCAAATCGGGTTCCTCTCAGCGGTATTTTTTACCTGGGGAATAGCCAAAAATCACACAGAGCCATGTCGGGAGAGTAGGGAGCCTGGAAAACTAGGGGAATGCTGTGTTTGGCCAAGAAAGCCTGCAAATAAAAAAAGTGCAATATTCTCTGGGAGCGAAGATAAAAAGGCCGACATTACCTTCGAACAAACTGCAGAAGGCAGGTTGCACTAGAAGAAAAATATGTGTGCTGAGAAAACGCTTCGCAAAAATATATATCATCTATCTAACACCAGGCGTGTCTGCAAGCGTGGCCACTTTTGGCCCAATTTTTGGCGGACACCCACGAAAAATGCATTTATTTTGAGTATTATTATGTGAAAAATAATCAATATATATATATATATATATTATATATATATATATATTATTATATGGATCTATTATATATATATAATATATATATATAGTAATAATATATCTATATATATTAAAAAGAAACCCGTGTTTTCCTATCCGCCAAGTTTTCTCCACAACCAGCCACAACCACCCAACGGTGGTTATGGTGGTGGATAGCTCTTGGTGTCACATCGAAAATATGCGAGTTTGGCGGGGGTGGCTGTGCGTGGGTGGGAGTGGGTGACGAAAATGTGCTTTCTAGCACATTGTTTTGTTATGGGAAGGCCGCAAGTGCTTCAAATTGTTTCAAAATAGGCGCATTGACTGTGTCGGTGAGTCTAGAAGGTTCCAGAAAAACTTGCTCCAGAAAGTTCTGGAAGGAGAAGGTTCTATAAGGTTCTAAACTGAGTGGCGGAATGTGTCGGTGTGTCTAGAAGGTTCCTGTAAATTCGATAAATTTCTTGAAAGTTCTGGAAGGAAAGAAGGTTCGCGAAAGTTCTATGGCGATTCAATCGGTGTACTAAGCGGCGTACGAAGCCGCGTGGGCACAGCTAGTAATATTATATAATACATATTATTTTGAAATAATGGGCTCTAAAAATCAACTTCACGCCAACTTACAAATTATCTTATCTTTCGAAAATTAATTTGTCATATATCCAGCTATGCTGGCTTACACGAATCCTCCTTAAGGGAAACGAAAGATTACACTAACAATTTTTTTGTCAGTATCAGAGGAGAGAAGGCCTGCAAGAAAAACATAGAAAAGGCAAATAGAGAGACTCTGCGATGAAGTAATCGGAACAGCCCAGGACAGAGAGCTGTAGAAGAGCGCCATTCAAGCCGTAGGTACCCGAATCGATTGCAATATAAGGGATAAGAAAAAAGATAACAATTAAAATGTATATCTCAATTAATTGCGTTAAGTTGAATAAGTCTCCGCTTTCCCTGTGTTTCAAAATTTCATTTTAAAAAAATCAACTGCCCCGGTTAATAGACAATTCTGTTGATTACTGAAGGCCTACTGAAGTAGAAAAAAATACAAGCCGTTAAAAAATAATGAATTTAGTTGAAAGGGACATACAAGATGAATTGAAGATGAATGCTAGTTAAAAATAGTTGATGATCGTCCTCCTATACATACTTATCATAAGCTTTATAAATGCAATTAAACCAGAAAATGTTGATGCATGTCACGTTTTAGTGTGACCAGTGAATTTGAGTAGTCCACAAAGTAACTGATGAAAATTCATTCACTTTTCAGCCTTCGAATTCCAAAACATCCGAGCTGGAATTTCTGCAGGGTTTTTGTATTGAAAAAAATTTTCGTAGTCGATAATAGTTACTGTAATGATATTTCAACGGTTTGTAAAAAATCATTCAGAAATATTGAAAAAAAATTTAACTTTGATATTGCATAACTCTATAATAATGATATTAGGTAATGGCTGCTTGAACATTTTCGACTTATAATCAAGGCAGGAATATAGTTCTGCGAGATTATTAATGTTTTCCAAATAACCTTGTACATCCAAATGAATTATTTGAAATTAATCAAGAAATTTTAAATGGGCTACACATATATTAAAAATACATCTAGTCTCAACAAAATGTGTGGGGTCAACGGGCTACGGGATAAAACTCACGTACGCAAAACTGACGTATTTCTACTTAAATATATATAATTACTAAATAAAAGTCGTCTTTAAATTGGAAACAGGTTGGCTAACAGCCCAATCTTCGAGATTTGGAATCGCATCCGTGTATACGGACCCTAGGAAATTTATATAAAATTATGAAAAAGTAATGCCGACAAACCTTTCATCCACAATAAATGACCACCTTTCCATGATCACATCTGCCCTCATCAGAGCAAAATAAAAATATGAAATCAGGTTTGTTTTCGAAGCCGGTAGTATTAAACCAATACTTTATTTTGTCCGATTATGTGGCTTTTGAATAGGTTTTAAAAATAATTAGTACAGTCATATTTATTATTTTTTTCAAATGCCTCTACGGCGTCGAAATATATATTTATCAATATTTCAAAAAAATTAGTTAATAATTTAAGCCTGCTCTATTATATACAGTTGTATTCATAACATCAGTCTCTGGCTAGTAAGTATACAATTGTATCCTGATGAAGGGGTCATGGGCTCTGAAACATGTTGATATTTTTCAATACAAAAGTGGTGAAAACCAAGTTCATTTTTATTAATTACTCCCTTTATATTAACTCGTGGCGTCTGCTTGTCTTCTTGTCTGAAGAAAAAACTTTGGATCCATTTGAAATCCCTTTCCAGTGATCCAATTGAGCTGAAACTTTGCAAGCAGATTCGTGGCGACGATCAAGAAGATCTATCAAATTTTCGTTAAAATTTTTAAATTTTTTTTGGATTTTTCAAATGTTGAATGGTTTTTTCATACAACTTATTAAATTGTATGAAAATATTTCAACGCGTCTGGTAGACGCGAAACCTGATAATAGTGTAATTTTAGATTTTTGGAAATTTTTTATTACTCCCTTTCGTAGCGTTAACGGCCCGACCGAAGCCCAACACGTAGGTTAAGCGAAAAAAAAAGTGTTTCAACTAGTAAATGAGAAAGGGAGTATAATTAAAACTTGCTTTTTATGGGTTACTTTTTTGTATTAATAATATCGCCACAACATTATTTTGCTGTTTTTGAAGAAGTGTAAAATATTTATCTATCTATACATATAAAATATAATGTTTGTATGTGTGTCCGCTCAAGACTTTGATAGCAGATGCTTCGTAATTAAATTACACATGGCAGAAGATGCACCATCGTGGTGGGGTTGTTGTATGTAACAATGGAATATGGGTAGGTTGGAATGGTAACAGGAGGAGCTAGATAGAAAAAAAAGTAGAAAAAATGTGACACGAAACAAGTACAAAGGTATCGTTTATAATCAGTTAAAGAATGGAGTTTTTTATAAGTAGAAAACAAAAATAGTTTGTGCTCATGGTTTTGTGACGTTGAATTGTAGTACAGAATGAAAAATGTTTAAATCTATCGGATAGCAATTCGCATTTTTGCCTCAATTGTAGAACAATTGTATACAGATTATCCACGATGTTTGAGAGGCATTATCCAATTTATCGGACACGTCTGCTATTGAGGGGTGATCATTTAGAAAAACTGACATTATTTGAAAAGACAGGCCAGAGAAGAAGAGGGCAATCAAAGCTCAACGAGTGACTATTGTTACGGCTTTCCAAATCGACTCGGAGAAAAAGATGTAAGATTATGCATTGCTAGTTTGAATTTTATTAATTTCATAGAGCTACACGTGAATAAAAAAGACGTTCCAATGAATATTGATTCGAGGTCAACGGACCAGCGCAGGCGGTAGTTACACAGCTACGAGCTGAACACCACGTACGTACAAAAACAAAATTTTATGGTCTAGTATAACACGAGCAAAAATATCAACAATTACAATGCGAAGTAGATCATAAATCATCGACGATATTATTATGCGTGGTGTTCACATGAATACAAAATAAAAATATATTCAGATTTTTTCAAAAAGGAAGTCGCGCTGCACAATCACGGGCGGATTTATAATTGCGATGCAAATCAGAGGACGGACGTGATATGGTAGTAGAACAGGGGGACACCATGAAAACATTTAATTTACTATGTATAAGCTTTCGGATCCTGTTTTGTGTGAGGAATCGCAGATTCTTTCCGCAGCCTTTGTCTTATTTGTGTCTAGCCTTGCAACCCGAAAGTCTGCGTTATGTTTGTCTACATTTGAAGATTGGTTTATTCAAATGTTTGTATCAAAAAATGTCAAATAATTTTATCACTTAAAGCTACAAATATCAAACATTTAAAAAAACAGGTTTTCATGTCTCTTGTCTTCTCTTTCGTAATGATTTTGGCAGTATAGTCTGATCGCGGATAATGACACATAGCCAAAACTATCCGACATCATCTGCTTTGGTGTGCGTGCAGGGTCTATCATCAGGGCTGATGATGGGATCCAAAACGTCTGTCAGAAAGGTCGTAATAACACGGCATAATACACAAAGAACACAAACTAGAAGATTCTGAGTGATTCTGAAACTGTTTATATTTTTACTCCCACACCATTTTAGTGAGAAACGTTTTTTGACCAAAAAACAACCATTTTCTGTTCTTAGTTCGGTTGTCTTGTTCTATAAAGCAGCTATATTAAGTGTACCTGTGTGCATTACTGCAAACAATTAAATCATCTTTTTGATAAAAATTTATCCCTTTTTCAAGAACGTTTCGTGCAATGCACTTATCAAGTCGTTTGATTTTGACTGGTTTATTAACGATGACTCTTCAGTTGAACATAAAATTAACGTGAATGCGCCAGGTGAGCTGGCGGTAGCGGGAGATTGGTTATTAGTTGTTTTAAATAAAGTTATGAATTTCAGGATGCTGCGATAGATTGGGCCAGAGACCACCGCATGCACCATAAGTACAGCGAGACGGACGCCGATCCTCACAATGCTACCAGGGGTTTCTTCTTCTCTCACGTGGGCTGGCTGATGGTCAAGAAACATCCTGAGATCAAGGCCAAAGGACACACGATCGATAACAGTGATCTCTATGCTGATCCTGTCCTCATGTTCCAAAAGAAGTAAGTATATCGACCATGATATCGATCATAATTTCTGTTGTTTTAAATTATATATCGCAGCAGATAAACATATGGCTTTTTTTGTAACAAAACTAGGAACCTTGTTCACTCCTTTATTTATCTTATTTATCTTGTGGGAGGTCGTCCTCTTGCTCGCTTTACTTTAGTCGTTCCTGCGATCACGAGTTTCTCCAGATTATATTATTACTTATCGTAACTTCTTCTTCTTCTTTAGCCTTTACATCTCTATTACTGAATATAGGCCTTTTCCATCCATCTCTGTTGTTTCTTCTTGTAACCATTTCTTCCCCCTCTTGAGGTCTTCCAACGCCTCTTTTTTTCTACCAAGGTCTCCACTACAGAACACGAGGAGTCCACCTTGTGGCATTCTGCCTTACAAAATTGCCACTTAACTTCACTACACGATCCATGATGTCCCTTATTATAGTTTTTCGCCTAATTACATCATTTATTAGGCTTATACCAAGCGTAGATCCTTCCATGGATCGTTGCGTGCATTTGAGCTTCTCTACATTTTTTTTTGTAAGTGACATCAACTCCAATCCGTAAGTTATCACTGACAGTATGCACGATTCAAAGGCTTTTGAGTAATTAGGATTTCTTTATTTTCAAAAATACGTGTTAGTTTGCCAAAAACAGCCCAACTCATTTCCATTCGTCTTGGCAATTCGGATATTAGGTTTACTTATGGTAATATGTCTCTTTAATTACGGATTTCTCAAAACTTTCTTTGTTCTTTCTAGTATTAAGTCCAAAAATGCACCTGCGTGCTATCAAAAGCCTTTAGGTATAGACGTACCAGTATAAATTGGCGTGCGAGGGAGGGCGTCCCTGTCGCGTAAAAGAAGTTGCCAGAGTGTAAATTTATTACACAATACATAATGTACAGAATGTCCGGTGACCGGTGTCAGAGCCTTTAATAGAAATTTGGTCGGGCAACGCTAAAGAAACGAACCAGTAATGGTGGCCGCTCTATCTGTCAACGTGTCAAACGGTAATATTGGTCCATTATTTGCTTTTTCAGCTTCGCAAAACTTTAATTCTTCATTGGCAATTGTTCTTGCACCATCCCGGACTATTTTGGATGTTTTGGACATAATAATTCAGTGTATATTGGTAATCAAGATGTCACAGCTCCCGAGCAAATACGAAATTGAACTGAATGACAGGGTTAGGGGTTACCACCGGGTGCGGGCGGGGCGGGTTTTAGTTCCAAAGTCGCCGCACGCCAATTTACGTTGGGCAAGCAATAATTATTAATTTTAGAATGATTGAGGTATTTGTGCTCCTCACGGTCCATATGTTCATATCTCGGAGGCAATCAGCAGATCCCTTTTCATTATTATTACACAGCCTACGTCATGGTTTGTGGATGTTCTAGCTGAGCATAGTACGACTTGAAACGTACCAAGAACGTCAGAGAAAATATAAAGGATATTATAAAAGAAACTGTCTCGAGCATGGGGCTGCGTAGGAGTCTTTATGTAGTACCCACCAACGTTTTGCCATTAAAAATAGATGTTATTTTTGTGGCCTTCAAGTATATGATGTGATGTGCCAAATGGTTTTATAAACCTTTATACATAAAAGTAGTTTTGCTAATTTAGGCATAAAAATTAGTGATGATATTAATTCACATCTTAATCGTTATTTTAGTGTCAGTATACGTAGAATATTACTTGTTTTGACACTAATATAAATTGATTAGAATAATATGTAACGAGCCTCTCGGTCATACCCCGCTAGATATATAGAAATACCTGTTCTGTAATGAATGTAGTTAATACTAATTTTTTGTCAATTTTTAATTAATAATTATGTCTTACTACAAAGTTTACCCATACCATGTAAACATTCATCATAATATTAATAATAAAGGTACATATATTATGGATGTCCTATAGAGACGAAACTATTTATTTGGGAAATAAGGCATGGAGATCTATTGGTTGTGTTGAGGGCTTACGACCTATTATACTGTTGGAGTAAATTTGATAGATGTGGAAGTCATTCATGGATAGAATAGGTGAACGTTATATTGTGACGTGTGTACAGTGATAGCCTTATGATAGGTCATAAGCCCTATAAATACCCAATAGATTTTCATACCTACTTTCCCATATAAATAGTTTGTTCTCTATGAGACATCTATAATATATCTAGATAAATGATATTCTTTCTGTGGATAAAATCCTGTTTTGCGTTCTTGAAAAATATTCAAAATTATATTGATAGTTAATTACAAAAGTATGTGTTATTATTTTTATGTCGGTTTCTTGATGTTTTTATGTTATAATCAATCAAAATTGAAATCGAAAATCATAAATTTATGTTATATCAAAAGGTAATCGTTTTATAATGTTAGTATAATAATTCTTTATCATCGATTTTTTTAAAGAATTAGGATAATGCAGAAAGTATTTTTTTTCAAGGTTCTATGAATGCATTTTTTTTTTGAAATTAAGTAGTTATTCCCAGTGTAACGTTTCTACCTGTACACCTAAGCTAAATACCTATCTATAAAGTTTAATAATATAAGTTTTACGAAAAGCCCAAAGCTTGAGACTTTAAGCTACCGCATCGAGCTTTATTACAACTTCTGTGACTTTAAGCACACACTTTATGCTTTAAGCTACTAGATAAAACTTAAGTCGAACTTAGAACTTCGGAAGTATATTTACATGAAAGCTAATATTATTTTTTTTTTGTTAAGAATTTATATTTTCAAAATTGGCCAGTCGTGATCTATCTAGTGGTTAGGAAAATTCCCCCTCCGTTGTGTCCTAGCTATCCAAAATTCTTTTGATATGTGGTGAGATTGTATTCTTAGTAACGCGACGAGACTAATATCGATCGAAATTCTTACCTAACTATGGAAATAACAAACGCACGTAACTAATCCGTACTCGTCCTTCTAGAAACCGCTCTTTCTTAGTAACGCGACGAGACTAATATCGATCGAAATTCTTACCTAACTATGGAAATAACAAACGCACGTAACTAATCCGTACTCGTCCTTCTAGAAACCGCTCTAGAATTCTACAGTTTCGCCTATATGAGAGATATCCGATATCGTCCACGTCCGGAGTCGGCCTAAAAGCCAATTATATGCGGCGTAGCCTAGGAATAAACGCTAGTAGCAAAACTCCCTTACATTGAACCGCCATAACTATAATACCATCGGGGTTAAAATACTGTAATATAAAACAATACAATCGTTGCCAAGTTAACGGCATACGCTAAAGATTTCGCCCGCATTGATTATCAACATCTCATAATAGCAGCTTAGAACAGTGTCAGCACAACCACATGCGGCACCCATTTATGACAGATTTACAAGATATAATAGCATACGTTATATTCAAAACACAAGTAAGAAACCTACCGATAGCGCGTCTCACGTTGTCCAATCTGCTCAATCTGTTCATAGTACATAGTAGGGGAAGACAAACATATATATATTCACAACAACTAGGCGCAACAGAGGCTCAGGGCAAGTTTTGTCTGACATTATCGCAGCCCGAGATTCTAAGGAAATGGAAGATACAGATTTGTAAGTGAAATTTAAGAAGTGTCTAACCACTTCTGTTCAAACGTGGATTCTAGATGCCCCCCCCCCCCTGTAGGGGGGAGGGGGATGCGGCCCCAGAGCATCGCCGCATCCGGTGGTTAACTCCTGTTTAGACATAACCTCCCACACTAAGCTGCAGACCAAGATCAAGCCGAGACTCTATTGCTCCTGCTGGAATCCCCCGAAGTCCTCGCTTCCCGGCGACAAACATATCAGGAAGAAATCCCGCGTCTGATATTAAGGTTTGTATATTATCCCGCGGGGCAGTCAAATTGACTGGTGTATTATGATGAGGATCCCACGTTGCGGCTACATGAGCCGGATTATTATGATGTTTACTGCTGATTAAAGGGCTGAATGAACTAACTGGGTGACTGGAAAAGACTCTCCCTTGAGCGCGTCAGTCAGAGCCATGTTAGCATCGCCAAATATAGTTGATGTGATTGATCCCACGGTGTAGTCTTATTGACTAGAGATATTAAATGATGGTAAAACAGCATGATTATTACAGTTGATTGTGAAGTTCCTGATATGTTTCTCGCTGGCCGGGAAGGGAGAACCCCGAAGGTCTCTGTATACAGCAAGTTAGAAAAGGTGGTGAATGATGAGTATGATGGTGTTAGTAATGCCATCGCGCTCCTGAATGCGGTCCCGATCATAAAGTTGATTGTTAAACTGCTGTCAGATCTCGTTCATTAAAGCGGTCCCGAGCATAAGTGTTGATCGTCGAACTGCTACCTGCCTCTTATAATTTCTCGTTCATGAGGAACGTCCTATCTCGTCCTTGAGTACGGAGTTATTACATTCACATACATTCATAACCAGAGCCCGAGCTCGTCGCACCAAGGGGACTGAAAAGACGTGAGAGGTTCTTCCCCTTAGATGTTAAAGGGGTAACCGCATCAAGACCTTCAGACCATCCTGTAATTCTTGGCTTTAAAACCCAGTCACAACCGGGTAGATACAGTTAAGATGGCCCTACCTAGTCCCTGACCTAAGGTGTCTCTCCAATCTAATCAGACTCCATAGCCGAGAACGCGCGCTCCGACATTCGACCCTGTCTTGCCACGCGAGTAGATCCAACTTCATCTTTTTCCACAATCGAAATTCTGCCTCCCAAGATCACGGGGCGTGAAAGACGTACAACTCCTCGCCTCCCGACCATGAAGAGACGAACTTCCCCATTCGGTTCTCGTTCATTATCCCATTTATAATCCCCGCGTGCCTAACCTTAAGAGTCTAGCGCCGGTAATAAGATCTCATTATGCTACGTTGGAAGTTAATATTGCACAACCGGGCGAAATGCCTATTTTCCGCGAACCTATTCAATTTGTAAAACGCAATAATATGTATTTATATATGTTAGTAAAACGTTTGAAATGCAGAATGCACGTATGATGACCTCGCTTCTATCCTAAAGATAATTAAGATATAATCCCGACGTTACGTCCCGACATCAGTACTAATTTGTTTCCGCGTCCGTTACCGTCGAACTCTGAACCCACGTAATGAAATGAATAGTGACCATGTGACAATGACAAATTATATAGCACGAACATTCCATTTGTTACACATAAGAAAACATCAGGAATAAATAATATTAAAGGTTCTTATCTTAGTTCTGTAGTTGGTCTGCTTCCGAGATGGCATCCAGATCCGAAGTCATATAACGGGTCCTCTCCAAAATTGGGCAATTACCAGCGCCTGTGTAGCCCTTCATTTCCCTTGTATATATATTTTAATATCAGCGCCTGTAAAACTGTATTAGATCCTAGAAACAAGAAAACTATTCCCTCTACGCCGAGCACATACAGAACATAAACCCCTTCAATCTAGTTCATCCACGGTTATGCAAAAAGGCGAAAGAATAGTAATAGTAAAAGGTCCTTAACTGACAGAAGTTGAAGTTCTCTGCAAACTGCCCATATCTTCTAGTGGCGCCTGTGTATTCCAATAACAACTTTCCAGTCATGTATTTAACATAACGTCCTCCTTGTGTGTATGTGTGCTGCAGTATCTGTCATCCAGTTAGTGATTCCCAAAATAGTGTTTTCCTTGTATATATATATATATATTTCAATATCAGCACCTGTAAACTGTATTAGATCCTAGAAACAAGAAAACTAATCCCTCTACGCCGAGCACATACAGGACATAAACCCCTTAAAACTAGTTCATCTACGCCGTACAATGATATCACATGCAGACATGACCAATATAATTACAAATATGCTTGCGTCCCGCCGACTGGACGCCTGTGTTTTCCAATAACAACTTTCCAGTCATGTATTTAACATAACGTCCTCCTTGTGTGTATGTGTGCTTCAATATCTTCCATCCAGTTAATGGTTCCCAAAATAGTGTTTTCCTTGTATATATATTTCAATATCAGCACCTGTAAACCTGTATTAGATCCTAGAAACAAGAAAACTATTCCCTCTACGCCGAGCACATGCAGAACATAAGCCCTTTCAAACTAGTTCATCTACGCCGCATAGTGATATCACAAGCAGACATAAACAATACAATTACAAGTATGCTTGCGTTCTCCCCCCCCACCTTGGTGGAAATATTCGCATTCGCATTCACCGAATAGTAGGCCTGATATTCGTATTCATGAAGGTAGTATTCGTTGCATCACTCTCAATAATAAAATCATATAGATAAATAATTACGGCAACTCATAAAATATATGATATTACTTATATTAAACGAACAAAACAAAACAATCTGTCATATTAGTAAATAACGTGATCACGGAAGACCGAAGGTTAACTACCCCTGAACACACCGCGAACTGCCCACAATAGTGAATAATGTTCTAGAAAACATTTCAAATATCTAATATTGAATGAATAAAACAATGTCATATGAAAAACTATCACGGTTACGGAAGACCGAAGGTTAAGTACCCCTGATCAAACCGCGAACTGCCCACAATAATGGAAAAATGTTGTAGAAACATTTCAAATATCTACTATTGAATGAATAAAACAATGTGACTATTCCCTCTACGCCGAGCACATGCAGGACATAAACCCCTTAGATATAGTTCATCTACGCTGTATAGTGATATCACATGCAGGCGTAAACATTACACATGTACTATCCATTAACCGATTAAAAGGCGTAGCAATATATCAAAATGTAATTATAATTACAAGTATGTTTGAGTCCCGCCACCTGGTGGAAACATTCGCATTCGTATTCACCGAATAGTAGGCTTGATACTCGAATTCGTGAAATTAGTATTCGTTGCATCACTAATAATAATAAAATCATATAGATAAATAACTACGGTGACGCGTAAAAAATATGATATTACTTATATTAAATGAATAAAACAAAACAATCTGTCATATAAGTAAATAACTATGATGACTCGTAAAAATATGATATTATTTATATTGAATGAATAAAATTAAACAATTTGTCATATAAATAATTATCGTGACTCGTAAAAATATGATATTATGTTTATTGAATGAATAAAATAAAACATCTTCTCACGTTTCCACCTAATAAATAATAACGAATACAGAAAACAATAAAAGCAAAAGAAGCCCATTATTAGCCCTGACGTGTGGGACCTAATCTTCCCACTTCGCCCAAGCTGGGTTAACCGATTAAAAGGCGTAGCAATATATCGAAAGGTAATTATAATTACAGGTATGTTTGAGTTCCGCCACCTAGGAAATACGTAGATTTTTGATTTCAATATATTGTGCAACATACACTATGTTTATAAGATCGTCCGTTGACAAGTAGTTATGAACTTCTTATAAAATATTATTCCGCAGCAAATATTCAAAGAAATTATATTAACTAAAATATTTCTCACATCTTGGGATCGCATACGAAATTGATAATATCTAATGCCCTTTGTGAACAAACTCTTCCTCTCTGTAGTCAAATAAGCTGATGTTTATGTTTTAATAAAATAAATAAAAAATCCAGATGCATTTTTAAAATATATTATTAGTAAGAAACTCCTCGCACGATTTGACTTTATATCACGCTTACAATCGTGATATCAAAACACATAATTAAATTCTCGTACTAGTTGAAACAAGTTCAGACAGCATTCGCGACATTGGCTACGCACAGCTCCTTCGCATACAGGCCGATAGTAAAATAATTAACCGCAATAGAAAACATAAATGTGTTCCCCAGCTGAAGACCGGCCGTATCTAAATTAACTATCTCTATACAACATGTACAATTCGAAATACGTTTTATAAGAATTTGTTAGGAACAAATTGTGTTTAGAACGGTTGCCCAATGACGCAATAAAAACATGTAACGAGTTCAGATAATCCACACAATCATGTTTTAATAAAACAAATATAAAATCCAGATGCATTTTTTAAAATATATTATTAGTAAGAAACTCCTCGCACGATCTACACAAATCATATAGAAATCCGCGTATTCAATCGCCAGTATAGATAACAAAGCATTCTTAGCATAAGAATACATCCGCCCTGAAGAACCTCTCGCACATTCCGAACCTCGCGACATTGAATATACATAATTATACTGAATTTTAAAACCCACGAACAAACACGAAACACCCTTCGTCAGTAAAGTATTCCATTTTAAAGCCTTTATATCTTTGGTAATATATGAATATCGAATTTAAATGATTTTTCATATGAACAGCGACAGAATTATATATTTCATAAGCGTTATGCAATAATTCACAGTCGCCACATTACGATTTCTTGTACATTAAATCCGAAGCGCGTATAGTAATAATTATCCCTAGGCCCAAATTACGTAACAAAACAATTCCACAACATGTATCAATATTTGTTACGATCCAGAAAGTTCTAAATTGAATACACGAAAAGGCAATAGAAATAAATAATATTGAAAAATGCTTAGCTGTATCTTCGAGTGTTGCTGCCTCTGCGACTCTCTGATGGTATTTCCGTCCTTTCTCCACAAGAGCCTCCGGCCAACGTTGATGCTGAAGAAAAAAGGGCGATCCTCGAATTTGTATGGCTTATATAGTCTATATTTCTCGCCATTTTTGACTCCAACCAACGTGTAAAGGTCAAGTCTCACTCAGAAAGCCCTGATTCGTCGAATTCGTTCCGCGAATCCACGTTCCTGATAGGCTAGATTCGGTGCTCACGGCCCGCGTCTGTGATTGGACAATCTCGTTAAACAAAATAACATAAAGCCTGCTTTACACGCCCGCGTGCAAAAATAATAAAGCTTGTCCGTACTTATTTATCCGGCAAATATTTAATTATAGAGTATTTAACGGTTTGTGAAGCTTCTCTTTATTATAAACTTTAGCAGATAGATATTTTCGTATAATTTTTCAGCAATGTCTATTTGAATAGGCCCATATCGTTACACCAGTATACAAGTGAAATCGATGTTTCTTATTTAAACTCAACTAAATCGTTAACTTTTTTCAGATATTACCTGATCCTTATGCCGCTATTGTGCTTCATAATGCCGACCGTGGTGCCGATGTACTTCTGGGGAGAGTCCTTGCTGAACGCCTGGTTCGTGGCCGCCATGTTCAGGTACACGTACGTTCTCAACGTCACCTGGCTGGTCAACAGCGCCGCCCACAAGTACGGCAGCAAGCCCTACGACCGCCACATCAGCCCCGTGGAGAACTACTCCGTCGCCACCTTCGTGCTGGGAGAGGGCTTCCACAACTACCACCACACCTTCCCGTGGGACTACAAGACCGCCGAGCTCGGCGGGTACACCATGAACGTCACCAAGGCGTTCATCGACCTGATGGCCAAGATCGGGTGGGCGTACGACCTGAAGACGGCCTCCGTGGACATCATAGAGAAGAGGGTGAAGAGGACCGGAGACGGGAGCCACAATCTCTGGGGATGGGGTGACAAGGACCAGCCCCAAGAAGAAATCGACCTCGCAACGAGAATCAACCCCAAAGATGATTGAGTAACAACTGACCAGTAAATACGATAGTAAAAATAGACGTAGAATTGCACGGTTAATGAAAAATCTAACAGAATTCATTGAACATTTTGCAACTTTTATTTTAAAATGATTTTTAATGAAACGAAGATATTTTTCCCAGACCAAATGGGTAGGTAGAAAAAGAATGTAAATATTTCTTACAATATTTAAAAATATTTATTTTATAAAATATTAATATAACACAATAACTATTCCTTTACAATTAATGATGTTGCTCAATTATTATTAAAAACTAACGATTCTAATAAAAGCACACAATTTTCCCGGATAAACCTTACTTGTGACAATTTATTATCTTTCGGAAATTAAGTGGTTGGGTCGAAATTTAAAAAAATTTAAAATTTAAAAAATTCATAAAAAAAATAGAAAACCACAAATTGTTATTTGCCGTATGATACGTAGTAATATTTAGCATGCCGTTTCAATGTAAGGTTAAATTATTTTTTTGGAATTTTCAGATCAAAATGAAATAAATGAATCTAGACATAGAAAACAGCAATATATAAGGTGGTACGTAGAGTAGATTGTGAAATAAAAAAACTTTCACATATAATAATAATGTTTTTGGTAGTGACATAGTTGCACTTCTTGTAAAATAAATTTCAAATGCTCAAAAAAATTTAGTTGATAAATAAATGATATTTTTGGAAGAAAAGAGTAAGTTCGAAAATAGATGTGATATATTTTAAGTAATCTGAAAATCGTAACAAAATATTTCTTATATGTATACTAAGTATATTTCACGTAAAATATATGTGCATTGTAAAAAAAGTATGAGTATAAAATTTTTATTTTATAAATACATGTGATTGCCTTTACACAAAATGTGTAAATTTTTATACTAGCGCGTATATTATGTATTTTAACAAATATTCCTGTGTTTATTGTGAATTATATAAATGCATATAATATTATTGATATAATGACAATGTACTTTTATTTGATATAATTAACCAGAAAGTAGAAAATTGAAAAATAATTTTTGGAGATATGTATAGATGAATGAAAAATATTAGTTCATATTACGGCGTCACAAAACACACAAAGAAATTGCAAATTACTTTATCATTTCGAGTCGATAATATAATTAATTTTTATTTATTAAAGCATTAGATTTTGAGAAAATCACTCCCAAAATTCTTAAAATAGATAAAGAAAAAATATAAAGTACTCTGACCTCATTTTTAATGCCATTTATAAAACCAAAAATTAATATCCAAATAAATTTTACTCCTTTATTTCGAAATAAATATATATTAATGCATTCATAGTTTTTGTTTATTTAAATCGATTTTTTGATATACGAGTCCAAGGTTATACAATTTTTCTTTGTAAATATACTCTATAATTTTTTAAAGTCTAACTAATATATATATTACTTTAATTTTTTTACACTTAGTTTAATTTTTATTTTTTTTAAATTGATTTTATAAAAAAATAATGTGATTATGGATTGTTTAAACAAATTCTTATGAACAATGGATGGAAATACAAAATTGGCTCTGTGACTACTGTTAACCGAATGTGATAAATATATAAAAAATAATATTTTTACTGTATGACCTAGGATATGATAAAAATTTGCCGGAATCAAATATTTACTTTTCATATAAAAATATGAATTGTGATCTGATATTCTGAACATGTAAATAATATATTAGTTATGCTTATGTAAAAAAAATCTATTTATTTTTAAACCATGTTTTATTTTTCTTTTGATTACAAAACATTTGTGTCTCATGTTTTTTATTCAAGAAAATTTACCGGTTATTTAAAAAATATATTTCTGAAAAATACACAAAACTTTGTTTTCATTTTCATTAATACTTCAACTGAGCCTTGTGACAAATTAGATGAGATTTAGCATTCAATAAATTTATATGATTTTATCAACATAATTCATTCGTAACATCGTCAGTCAACCTTGAAATCATGAATTGATTAAAGTACTAATTTTTTTCCCAGTAATTCATCTAAGAAATATGATGTGTCTTTGGAACATATAGGGTGTTACAGAGCTGCTAGTTCACAATACTTCACAGGTATATTCCTGTCTTGATTATGAGTCTAAAATTTTCAAACAATCATGATATCAATTGTTATGGAGTTATACAAAATCAAAGTTATTGCTTTTTTCTAAAATATTTCTGACATATTTTTTACAAAATATTTAACTATCATTACAGTAACTTATATCAATTATGAAAAATTTATTCGTTTCAATACGAGTTAAATAAAATAATAAACCCACAAAAATTCCAATTGGATTTTTTCCCACTGGAAATGGAAAGTTTTAATTATTTTATTTGACATGTATAAAAGAGAATGAATTTTTCATATTTGATATAAGTTACTGTAAAGTCCAACGTTTTACAAATACAGAAATATTGAAAAAAAAGGCAAACTAAAGTTTGTCGCATATCTTGGTTTCTTGAATATTTTCGACACATAATTAAAGTTGGAATATACAATAACCAAATTAATTAATCAATTAGAAAGACATACAGAAAAATCTAATTCACGAAAAAATATTAGGTTACTACTGGGATTCGAACCCAGGTCACCTCCTTTCCGGGGCCGGTGCTCTGACCACTAAGCTATAGCAACCCTCTATGTTTCCGTGAATATATCGACCTTATATGTAGTTCTTATTTTTATTAATTGATTTAATTATTAAATATTTCACAGAACTTTGTTCTGAAAAATTACAACTTCACAAATATGAATGTGTTCTTGAATATATTGGAATATACCTGTAAAGCATTGTGAACTAGCTCTGTTACACCTGTGTAAGACCTGTATAACACTAAAATACGACTCCCTGGAGTATGGCATTGCTTTTCTCCAAGGAATTTTGCCTTTCAAATTTAATCATTTCGAATTAATCACTGCCAGGTTCAGATTAACCAATCACGGAGAGGAATGCGCGTATAGTTCACAACGTCCAAAGATTGAAACACTTGAGATAAGGATAAGCAGATGAATTTTTTTCCCCTCAGCCTGTTCAGTCCTTCAGGGCCAGGATCTCTTAGAGTTGCTTGCTTTATTAACACCATGAAAGCCCTTTCGAAACGAAAAACGTTAATACGAATTAATATTATGTGTTGGTGCAGTCTGCCTCTTACATTATGGCATTATGGGGTGGGAGGGGCTTATAAGTCCATCGTAAAATAAAACAAAAACAATACAAAAAATAATCATCAAAACTTTTTTAAAAAACCTTATGATTTTCCTACTTTAGATATATTTCAAGATTTTAAAGTACCATCTCTTACAAAATTATACAAAACTAACTCCCTATGCCAAACCTATTAAGATTATTTCATAAATAATCTTCACCCCTTAGACTGTATAGATATAGAGCAAAGGGGCAAATGAAAATACCACCTTTAAGAACCACAATATATTGTTATCATAAACAAATTTCTGGAAATAAACTTTTCAAAATACGAGCAGTTTAAGAAAGAAGTCAAACGTCTTTGAATTTGGACAGCGATGTATTGTAATATGGCCAACATGTTTCAATTGGTTTCTGTTTAATAAAAACCACGCACTTCTAATTTGGCTTGTAAATACTCCTCCCAAACTCGAGCTTTTGGCTCCTATCTTGGTGAGTATTATGGAATGTTGAGAATTTAATAACGTAGGTGCGATTTGTTTTGTGAAAATCATTTTATGTATCTGCTGTATACAAGAAAATATAGAAACAAAGGATTTAGGGTATAAATAGTAAGGAGGCGGAAGATGCATCACAGTGTTCAGTTATCCTGTAAATGTATTTAACTGAAGTAAAAACCCTTTAAATACAAAAACACAACATACTAAAACACACATGAGTGGGAAATAAGTCGCTAAATAATGAAAAAAAAATGGGACATCTTTTGAGTATAAATTGAATTAATATCATAGACGCGAACCAATCAAAGATTTTCATAAACTTTTTACCGTTATCGAGTGTTACTTTAACAGTATACAAAAGTAAATCTGAATAAAAAATAAGTTTTATGCTTAAATTTAAAAAAATATAATTAAAAAAACGGATTTTATATAATTTTTTAATAAATTTAATTCTTCTTCTTCTTCATTGCTCGAGGCTTGTTCCTTGGAAACAGATGTCCAGCTATCTCGCCATCTTTTATGCGGTTTTCCTAGGACTCTGGTACCATACGGCAGCTTGTTCGCTACTATGCTCACTACTCTCTCAGAACTTTATTTTTTATAATTATTATTAAATTAAATTGATAAATATAGTTCAGAATAAAATATGACTCAAAATTCATGATTTAATCATTCTCGTCTTCATTCTTTAGCCACGTAAAATATATATTCTTTTCTCAGGGGCGAGATTTAAAATCAAAGCAGTTTCAATATCTTTAGAATTTTCACAAATGTCTCTTTTTTGTGAAGAAAATTCGTTTGTCAATTGGTTTGTATGTTTTATTTTTGTATATTAGGAGACTTAAATTTTCGCATTGAAAATATTCGTAATCTGCATGAATGAGTTCTTCCATAAAACGAATAATAACTAATTTTATTTGCTCTTAAAACCACTGGTGGGTGGGTCTAATCATGTTCATGATTTTTATTTCACGATCTCTCTATTTCGCATAGTTTTTAATCAGTTTAAAATATATATACCATCACAAAATCAACATACTGAGATACACTGAAATATATTATTTTCGCACACAATCAAACATATTTATTCAGAATATTTTGAGTATGTCCAAATTTTCAGAACAGAACTGTATTGTTTGTCACAGGGACATCAATAATCAATTAATGTATATTATAGATGTCTCACAGAGACAAAACTGTATTTTTTCAAGCGAGAGTATTTATAGAAGTCTTTTTTTGGGTGGCCATAGGACTTACGATCTATCGTACGGTTGGCTTAGGTGATCGCTTTACACATATGTAACGTTCGCCATTTCCACCCATGATAGAATACCATAATCAATATAGATGCCTCGTTTAGCGACATCTTTGGTTGTTCAAGGAGAAGGAAAAAGTTTTGGTGCTGGCCGCTAGGGGGTCGTTAGAACTCACATGTGAAACGTGGCGCTAAAATTTAATATATATACAACTTCCAAAAAATTAATAGACATGGTATTCTATCATAGGTGGAAATGGCGAACGTTACATATGCGTAAAGTGATCACCTAAGCCAACCGTATGATAGGTCGTAAGTCCTATGGCCACCCAAAAAAAGACTTCTATACCTACTCTCCCTTGAAAAAATACAGTTTCGTCTCTGTGAGACATCTATAATATACATTAATTGATCAAAAATATTTAATTTGCCACCCTCCCCTAAAAAGAATTTCAGAACAAAATTACCCAGACGGTGAAAAATTTATTTTTTATTAATTAATTTTGATACAACACAATACATTTCATATAGACAATTCATTTTATTTACAGTTCAAACTTATAATTATAACCTAAATACTTAAAATTAACATGTTTTAGAGTAAGTACATAATTAATAAAATTTCTAATACATAAACTTATTAATAATTATACTGATAAATCGTCTTGTATATTTCATAGCATATACATATATACACCTAAGCTTAGTTGAAACTAATTTCGCAGTATAAATTAAAATAGATGAGAGAATATACGTTAACCGTACATACATGAATATTATAATAAGAAATATGTTTCCATTGAGCAAAAATAATTTAGAAATGATCATTGGTAAGTGAAGTACTGTAATAGCATTTCGTAATCCAGAAGAATATCATAAATAATTATATTTAAAGTAGACGGATTATTAACAGATCATAATGAAAGACAGAAACATCAATTTGGCAACTTAAGTTATGTAATTTTAACTAAGTGTTGTTTGTAATTCGTAACTTAACATTTATTACGTAGCATTCATGATTAGTATTCGGTTTTGTTTGCACAGTTAATAAGAAAAGTAAAAAAAAATGTGCAAAGTTTATTACTTATTCTGGGAAGATCTCGATAAATTCGTAATTTTTTTATGTGAGGTCAACCAGTGAACGTGCGATATTACACGATGCAAGGTATTTTGATCACTCTAATAATTGATTCTACACGCTACACCCATTTTGTCACGTGCTACTTGCTACGTGATGAAAATGTCTCATTCTCTTCCCATTCAATCGAACAAAATGAATGAAACAATAGTCGGAAAAATAATACGTAATGACGGCCATCATGAAACATAAAAATTTGTATACAGAAATAAAATAAATCATTATAATACAATGATCCACTCAATAAATTTTTGGTCAGTTTTGAGAGCAATCTCATTCTTAATCAAATTTGTCACGAACTTTGTTAATATTATATCCACCCGAGTTTATATATTGTAACGATATGCTAGAATCTGGAGGAACTACGCACTATCGAGTCTCTCGAAATCTCTGAGACACCCCACAGTACTAGAAATATCGAGTGAACCCTAGAAATGGGAAAAAACTTCTAGGATGTTCGAAAAACCAACATGTTTGATATAAAGGGCAAACGCGCATACGTCGGAGAGTCTTTGATTGGCGTTTAACCAATGCGATATTAGCAGCGTTTAAAATCCTAGGAAAGCAGTGTAGCCAGCGCGTAGTAAACCGAGTGACAGATATCGGGCAAAGTACCTACGTGCGAAAATTGAACGAAATACTCTCGAAGGTGATCTATGCGATAGAAACAGCGTAATTAGTGCGAATTAAAAAACAGTGCAATAATATGTGTGTGAAATATTCTGGAAAAATTTAGTGACTGTAAATTTAAGAACAGTGCTCCGAATTAATTCGTGTCTAGTTACTTTTTGGTAAATTAGTAAAAACTTTAAATTGTTTTTGGTGTTTCTTTTGCCTCCCGTAGCCAAATATCAATATTTGATTAATATGTTTCAGAAACAATAACTTATTTTATCAGGATGAGAGAACTACTATTACAGGATGATATACATTAACTAGTATTGAATATAAAATGATTACCTTTTTTTTACAAAATTCGATTAAAAAATAAATAATTCTACTACTAGACTGTTTCAATATGAAAACATAGTATGATGAAAGGTATGGAAAAATGCCATTAAATATCGTAAATTATTGGAAATATTTTTTAAATAAGACAATTGAAAAAAAAATTAAGATAATTTGATATACATAGATAATATCAGTCTTGAATTAATTTAATGTTTTAAATGTATATGTATACTCATATATAAAATATATCATTAATATAACTAAATTCAACCACGTTATTAAAACACTACAAACGAAATTTTAAGTACAAAAATAATCACTTAAATATATATTTGTTCGCTTGTAGAGGTCAAATAATAAAAAGTTTTAAAATAAAAACACATACAAGTTCATTATATATATATATAGGTATACAGATCCTGTGTACTATGACATTGAGATTTTTTCCCTTAACCATTTAATTAAAATTTACATATAGAGAGACCTGTGTGATACTGAAGGGTCACTTGGATGTAATTCCTAAATATAATTTTAGCTCATGAAGCACAATATTTTTTTATGACATTTTGACTAGTTTCAATTAACTGAAGCAGATAAAAACGATACATTTAAATTTAAATATGCTGTAATACCCAGTAAATCCTAGTATTTTTTTTAAAAATAAGTCTACACCATAATACTTCCGCTAAAATAATTCAATTACCTTAAGTATTCAAGGGTGCTAAATACAATTCTATGGTCCGAAATTTTCCACACAAAGAGTTTCTGAAGAAAAAACTGTTAGTTTTAAGAAAAAATAACATTGAATGATATTTTAAAAGAAAATGAAAGTCATTATTATTATTTTTTAAATACTCATGTTGACATTGTAAAACTTTCTTTAAGAAACACTACTAAGTTTACTTTAGAAGCTCTGAGTCAGTATAATCACTATTCCGAAGTCACCAGCGCGCCTGGCGCGTTCATTGAAATCAATTCCCTTTGCTGTATTTTAGATATACACTATACAAGACACATACAAGCAAGTCAAACAAATTAATTTATCTATCACAATTATTATTACTAGAAATAGTGACTTTGATTGGTGAAAATATTAAAAAAGATAAATATTCTGATCAAAAGCTAAAGTTTGAGAACAGCGTAGCTGATATGAGTGGATCTCTTGGTCAGAATCGAAAAGCCAGAAGCAGGAGTTTAGACGTAAGATACAGATGCCTCATGCCAAAGAAGTCATAAAGACTGTGTAATAAGATTAGTAGACCGCCCAAAGTTTTGTTTTTAGTCTCATAGCACGTCACACAGACGTGTGTCCAAATAAGCAGTCTGGGTCTTAATTGAATTGTGACGTTGGTGACCTCAGGAGACAAAGTACATGGAGCGTTACCGTAACAAGACGACGACGCCGACCCTCGATGAGAAGGTAATACAAATGCTATTGGTGATGACAACATGTAAACATCTACACATCAAGTTAACACAACGTGAGAATGCACATATAATTGTCAGAACATTTAATTCAGACGGTATTTAAAATGTTGACCATTTTATAATTTTGTCATTATCTTAACAAATTAATTTTACGAAGATTAGTTCTTCTAAAGGTAGATTTTGACTTTATAGTGACTTAATTAGTTAATTAGATTCAAACAACTGTGTTTACATCTCTTTATTATCAAAAATCTACATGTTTCGAGAACAATATTCTCTTCTTCAGGATGAGTTGTACACTAAAGTTGAAATACAGATTAACATAACGAGAGGGTTAAGGAAAACAATTAGAAGGATGGTTGGATGGATTGCCTGCGAAACCTTATACATGTGATATTTTTAGCATGGTGTGCGACGACGGACAGAATCGCCACCATCGGACGCGAGTCGGGATTAGGAAAGAAATATTTTCCTTCCTAATCTCCGCCGATAATGATTGATATTCTGACACGCGAAATACACTAGGCCACAGTTAACTACGTACACAGCTGACAAATTGTACTTATAGCGTTTTCCAAGGATGACGAGTGCAGATCCTATTTCCAATTCTCCTAGCTTCGTCGAATCCAGAACAGATGGATCTGTCTATTCTGAAAGGCTTATGTAAACTGATGCGTCTTCGTCGGATTCGAATACCACACAAAAAAAAATGACAGTTCTCAAAAGAAAAGAACCCGGCATATACGCTTTCCAACTGTCACTGGTCAGATTTATAAAAGGCTTAAATCCTGGCTAGCGGTTGGCGTAGAATACGTCGGGCGTCAGTTTCGACCAAATCATTTCGCGGCCGGCAGACCGGCAGTCACGAAACACACGGTCATATTGAAAATTTCGAGTCATTATTGTTCTTCAACCGTAATGACGATTCATTTGTCTGATCTTATTTATGTAAAAACTTTTCATTTGATATTTATACAAGGTTAAAATTATGGCATTCGGTTTTGCACATACACCATTTTCAAATTCTTGAAATAAGAAAATGTTATTATTGAGTTAATAATCAGTTAAAAGTAAACGACACTCTGTTGAATATTTTCCCACTTAACTATTTTTCTCCTTCTAATGACTATATAATTACCTAATTATGATTTACATCCCCCCCTTTACAACTTTTTTCCTCAAGCCCCTTCTAAGGTTAATCTATATTTCAACTTAAGATTATAACTTATCCTGGATTAGAGAATATTGTTCTAGAAAAATGTAGATTTTTATCTAATAAAGTGGTGTAAATAAAGTTATTTGACTTTAATTACTTAATAAATTGTTTAGATAAGTATTTCTTACTTACAAAAATATACACATTATAATAATTTCTTACGTTAAAGATACAAATATTTACAGAATATCATTGTGCACCTGTTCCAAAAACGTGGCTAACTCCTTTCCAGTGTATTCCTGTTCATTGTCTTGCAAACTAGAATTGCTGATCGAATGACTTCTTACACTCTCACTCGAATCTCTTCTGGCCCCGTTCCGGTTCAGCATCAGGGCGTCGCGACCCTCAAACTGGTGACCCCCAGCGTCCACCTTGGTACTGTCTGCCTTGACGTTGAACATGGCCTTGGTGCTCTTTTTGATCTTGTCTGTGAACAAGACGATGGAGTTGGAGGGTATCTTGACACACTGCGCCGCTGCTTCCGGCGTCCTGGAGGAGCTGTGCCTGATGACGAAGGTGCTGACGGACCTGTTGAGCAGGGGGTTCTTGCGGGCCGTGTTGTTGTTGCCCTCCTCGGGGGGGTGGTGCAGCGTGTGGACGGTGCTGAAGTTGGTGTTGAGGGAGGCCGCGCGGGGGCTGTGCAGGGGGCGCAGCGCCGGGGGCCGGCTGCGGGTGGCGCGCCTGGTGGAGCGCCGGATGTGGCGCCTCCTGCCGCAGCAGCGGTGGGCGATCGTGGTCTGCAACCAGAGATGGATCATTATAATTCTACATGTCTCATGATGTCTCGCAGATTATTGTTATGAATATGTATTTGTTTATGGTGCCATATCTGCTACTGTTATGTTTATGTTGAGTTTATTGCTGATAAAGACGTATCTTAAGGTTGGGACAGTGCATGGCTTTGATCTAGCGGCTTGTTGAGGCTTTTAACAGGGCTATGTCAGGTCTTTCGCGGACGCCCTCAATTCAATATATTTTCTTAACCATTCTTTCCTCACTCATACGTTCTACATGACCAAACCACCTCAGCACTCCTTTCTTTATTCTATCTACCAAACTATAGCCAGCATACTCTTCTCATTTGTTCATTCCTCACTCTAAAAACCAAAGATTTTCCACTTAGTGACCGCATTTCCACCGCATTCCGTCTACTTTCATTCCTTTTTGCCAATTCCAGGCTTCACTTCCATACATCAGGTTGGCACTAGAACGCGATTATGTAATAGTAGTAGAACCACATCTATCAAATTTGGATACACGATATTTATATAGCTACCTCGCTTCATTTTTTAAAATACAAACTACGCTTTTGCTATCTATGATAAAAATTTGGCATTCTCATGAAACCATGAGAATTATATATTTTTTGAATAGATACAGAGTAATAGTAATATTCTTCAGATGTAAAAATTCCATTAATTAAAATTTTTAACATGTACATATGAGGACGCCTGAATTTTTTTTACAACTTTTTAGACCAATTTAACTCCAAAAAATAATACATGGTTTGATCATGGGCTGTGTACATGTTTGCTCGAGGGTCCAGTAATTTTGCTGCTCGCCATTGATAGGGGGAGTTCCTATCTAATAAGGTATATAAAAAATAATGCTCAATATTTTACAGGAGTGTCAACAGTTTAAGATCAGTAACAGTCTGAGTGAAATTATTACAAACGGTCTCATATCGGAAAAGAGATTTTTCGATAAATAAGGTTATTCCAGAGAAAACACAAGCGAAGATAATCCAAAAGAAATATCGAAGGCCTTTATAATAAAATTGAATGTCCGTCATTTGAACAACGAATGTCCGTTCATTTTGAAACATAAATGTCAATTGTGCCGTAAAGATAAATTTAGTCGACGTTACGATACGACAAATTTCGAGCCAAATCTGTTTAGAATTATACGTTCGAGGGAGTTTCAGGCTATATTTTGACGGAATTAAATTGTAAATAGTTTTGTCAAAATTGTCAGATAGCGGGGTCTCTTTTGCGTATAAGAATTAAATATAATTAAATTTTGATTAAGTTTTGCATTAAAGTAGGTGCTAATAAAATTTATAATAAATAAGGTTTCATTTTTACCAGAAAAAACAGATTAATTTAAAAATAAATAAATATTTTCCCCATATAAATCCTACTAATTTCTCACATACCTTTCCCTTTCCTTTTCACTCCCCTAGAGTTCAATCTTTTGTTGTAATTTAGTTCTTTCTAGTCCATATGCTGGTCTGCCTATCTTTTATTTTCGTGTAATTTTAGATTATGTTCTCTTTCATAAGTACTGGTATATTGTTGTCTCACTTGTTTGTAATTTGTCTCTCTCTAATCCAGACGCTTATCTCTCTACATTTTGCCATTATCATATATTCTATCTATCTTTTATTATCGTGTAATTTTATATCATGTTCTCTTTCATAATTATTGGTATACTGTTGTCTCACTTGATTGTAATTTGTCTCTCTATCTCTCTATATGTTGTCATTATCGTGTAATTTTATATTATGTCTCTTTCATATGTACTCGTATATTGTTGTCTCTCTTTTTTCTATGTTATTTTATATTTTGTCTCCCTCATTATGTATATATAAGTGCACTGCTTTATATTTATTGTTTAGTTATTAAGTTGCCCTGATGAAGCTTACGTTTAAGCGAAATCGGTTGGCACAACAATAAATCGTGGTTTAATACAAAGTAAAGTGTTTTTATTTATTTAATTTATTTAAATTAATTTCAATCAATCAAGTTTTCGCAAGGAGCTAAATTGCCACATATGTAAATTTGCAGTGGATTGTGAAATGTAGGTAATAGTTTCGTTACATTGCTTCATTAACTTCATTAAATTAGAATAAATAATGAAAATTTAAAGGGAGCTATAATATTACATTTAAAAAAAATGCATGCGGTGAATTTAACAACGCACTATTTTGTAAATTAAAAATTTTTGGAGATACTTGTAGATATGAATATGAGGAATGAAAAAGGTATTAAAAAAATAATAGAATTCAATACGACGAATAAAAAATGCCTTTATAATCGGACTATCACACGTATTCATGTTACTTTAATATTCACCTTGGTTTAACAGTAAAGTAATTTGTATATAAAGTATACGTGAACTGTTTGGGGATTATCAACTGAACTATTTTAAATTTAACAACTTGTGTTTATATTGTAACGAAATGGCAAAAGATACTACGTACAGAATCCCTCGTAAAATGTTAATGAAGACAATAACATCGAAACCTCCAGGACCTTCCACTACATTCTGAAACACACAACCACATTCTGGAGCAACCGAGAAGCGACAGAAAACTTCTCGCAACCAAAATAATAATCTAGTAAGTTCGAAAATAACCAGCGTTTGCAGGTATAAATAGCGCGGATCTAAACCGCTGCGGTGTATCGTGTATTGACAGTTCGTTCGGTGCGAAGTCGGCCGCGAGCCACGTGGCGACGGACAGGGTGGCCAGTCGTGAGATAATCGAAGCGGAAAATAATAAGAGAATTGAATAATCTATGAGCGATAAAAAATAACGAATTCATATATGAGTGATATATTGCGAAATCGTGTAGATTAAAGAAAAGCATTAAGTTTAATTCCTGTTAAGTGACTTTGTACATAGAATAATTAAAAAAATATTAATTTACAAATCGCTAATTAATTTCATTTTATGGTTTAAGCCTATAGTCCGTAGCCACGACACGAGACAATATTAAAACTATTGAAAGGAACAGTATATAATTTTAAGAACTTAAGTTTTAAACATTACAATTTTAGTAGTTATTGATTATAAGGGTAAACTCTCATTTGGAGGTTAAGTGCTTTTACTACTTTAATGACAACATTTTTGAAAATAAATAGTGGAAGAAATTAAAAAGTGTTTTAATTTAGTCCCTAAAATAAAATTCTAAAACGAATTAACAGCTTCAAAATTATATATAAATACAATACGCGCTAACCATTAACCACATTTCTAACACTAAATAATAGATGTGTGTCACGTTTTAAATTTTATTGACCTTGAAACCCATGCACTCTACAGGGTTAGTTGTAAAACATTAATAACCTCGCAGGACTATATTCCTGCCTTGATTATGAGTCGAAAATGTTCAAGCTCTAATGAACTAATATCAATATTTAAGGTGATATACGACATCAAAGTTTTCATTTTTTTTTCAATATTTCTGACTTATTTTTTGTAAAACATTGGACTATCATTACAGTAACTCATATCAATTATGAAAAATTCATTCGTTTCAATACAATACAAGTTAATTAAAATGATATAAACCCTGAAAAAATTCCAATTGGAATGTTTTCCAATTGGAATATGAAGGTTTTTATTTTTTTATTTGATTTATATTAAAGAAAATGAATTTTTCATATTCGATATAAGTGACTGTAATGATAGTCCAACGTTTTACAAAAAAATGTCAGAAATATTGAAAAAAAATGCAAACTTTGATGTCGCATATCTCCATAACTATTGATATTAGGTCATAATAGCTTGAACATTTTCGACTCATAATCAAGGCAGAAATATCGTCCTGCGAGGTTATTAATGTTTTACAAATAACCCTGTATACTTATGCGGTGATCTTGTTTAACTTCTTTTTTTTCCTAAGTTTTTTTCTCTGCAGTATTTTATATTTTCTGAAAATTATCTTTTCTCCTAATTATCTGAAAACGTTTTATATTATACAATTCTTTAATGTCTATCAGGCTCGCTCACTACCAGTTATATTAAAAAAATCAACAAAATAAAAGAAAAAACATTCCATTATTATTAGCACTCGGACATCCATTCATACTACGCAATAAGTAGTGAGCGCTACATTATCGTTGTTTTTGTAGAACTACTTTACGCAGAACGCATGCTGTTCCCTTGTGAAAGGGATCCATTGCGACTAAATTTCCAATGACCGATTTCCCACGCACTCGTCTTGTATTAGATAGGGTGCAGATATATCAGCACCGGTCAAAGTCAAAGGCCTTGGCATAGTGTAAATATTGTATTGAATAAATTGGCTACTTTATCATGATGCATAACAAAGTTGTCAGGATATATCTAAAATACTCTTAGAGGTGATACCACCGTAATACCTTAAGCATTTTTAAAATCTCAAATGGCAAGCAAGATTTTAATCATTTTCGATATTCAATATAAGTAACTGTGAACATGTTTAAATTTTTTTCATTTTAAAAAATAATTGAAAATGAAAAATGAAGTTTAAAAAAAGGTTATTATTATTTTACTTTTGGAAATTTGATATTCATGACTAGCTCTAAATATTCTGAATATATTTTAGATTGTATTGAAATGTTTTTATGTTATATATTATATGTTAGTAGTTCAATAAACTCTTATCTATCTTTACAGTGATGTTTATTTGTTTAATTTAATAATTATGTCTTTCTACAATTTATCTTGATACATAACTAAAATATTGTATTTTAAATGCTTTTTATAAGTATGGTCAAAAATGGAATACAACACAGTACCTTAGTTTAAATTAGATTAGTGATTCCCAGGGCACCGAAAATAGTCCTGCGCACATTTTATTTTTTAAAATAGAAATCCGTTTGTATTTCCAACCGGAATTGTTGTACTTTGTTCCGCTTCATTTCGGAAATACACTAAATAACACTTTGGTTGACCTTCGTGGATGGGTTCGGCTATCGGAAATCCCTTTGGATGTATTTGTTGCCCTAACGAAATCTATTTGGCAGGAATGGGTAGCCGCACAAGCGGGGGGATCCATTTGAATATAAATCGCATTTTTCTCGCTACAAACTCATAAGCTTCAGTTTCGGGTAAGTAGGGAGAATTCTATCTGCTGACAACACTGCTTATATCAAAATTTATGGCTATACATTTCACATGAACGATGTTCATTACCATTTGGGGGCATAAATGAATTTATGATTAATGTATTATTAGTTAATAGTCACATACATGACTGCGACCCTACTGCGTATTGTGTAGTTAATGATGGAGAAAAAAGTAACCCACAAAAACCAAGTTTTTATTATGTAAATTTGTAAAATATAACAAAAATTAAAGACGAATTAAAACATATAACATGACACTAAACTTACAGAAATTTAATATATTTCTAAAATGTCAGACGTTATGAGCTTTGATAAGACACTTCATGCTTAGAAGATTAAATTATAAAAACATTTGTCAGTCAATTTAGATTTTCGACATTCGTTGTGAAGTACCTATTATGTATACCGACGGAGTTATTTAAATTTAGAAAATATTCCGCGACGTTATCAGGCCGCCGTTGCTAGTAAGCAAACTTTTCTAATGATTCCAATTTGAAAAAAACAATTAAATTTCTAAAAATCCGAAATTATACTATAATTATTAATTTTTTTTAAAGAAAATTTGATAGATCTTCTTGATCGTTGCCACGAGTCTACATCACGGAAAAGGGTTAAAAATCGATTCAAATTTTTTTCCCCCGCCAAGCCGGCAAGCAAGCAGACGCCACGAGTTAATATAAAGGGAGTAAAACAGTTTTTAATGTAGATTAGCATGAACACTGATTAACGCTACTTCAAAAATTACCTTTCCCACTTAAAAAATTATATTAATTTTTAAAAAATACCTAACATTAATTCGGTATCTAATTTGTTTGGCGGATTTTGCGGTTTATTTAGTAGTAGCGTAACAGCTTTACTGGACGTAGAAAAATGAAACGAATTACCCTTTAGGGCAAGCTGTTTAATAATTTATTGCACTGCGTTTTCCACCAAGCACAAAACTGTCACGACAAATGACCGGGATTAGGGGATGTTTCATTAAATTACCCTCATTTAAGGGAAGCGATCCAAAATTTACAATATCAAGTTTCATGTTTGAAGCAGGTTCAGTCCCTAGATTGAGAAACGATTTCGGAATAAGTGGTTGTCGCTTGTTTAGATCAGTCAAATTTTATTTTATATGTCAGTTTGACGATTAGGGTCTGTTTTTAAATTCAGAATATTTTGAGTTTGTTCAAATCTTTCAGAACAGTGCTGGATTTATGTCACAGAGACATTATTAATCAATTAGTGTATATTATAGATATCTCATAGAGACGAAACTGTATTAATTATGGGAAAGTAGGTATAGAAGTCATTTGGGTGTACACAGGACTTATGACCTGTCTTTTTATGGTTGGCTTAATGATTTTATGATGATGATCACTTTACACAATTGTAACATTCGCCATTTCCACCTTACAAGGCGCTTACAACTCATATATGAAAGCTTTCCACGCAATTTGAACATATATACAACTTCCAAAAAATGAATAAGCATGGTATATTCTATCATGGGTGGAAATGGCGAATGTTACAATTGTGTAAAGTGATCACTTAAGCCAACCATAAAAAGACAGGTCATAAGTCCTGTGTACACCCAAATGACTTCTATACCTACTTTCCCATAATTAATACAGTTTCGTCTCTGTGAGATATCTATAATATACTCTGTTTTTAAAGTTCACAGTAAGCGCTCTCATTAAATGATGTCTATTATTTTTTTCGATGTTGTGTTTAATATTCGAAATGTTCATCACGATCAGAAATTTGTTTTGATTTTAAGGATCCAAGAAGATCTTCTGACCGCTCCAAAAAAACCCTGTTACGCTGTTGACTCGTGTTACCTGAGTTAAGAAGTGTTGTAGGGTGCTGAAAAAAATATAGGAATGCTGCTAACGATGTGAAGTAAATATTTTCTATAAAGAGATCGAACTGATCAATGTGCATCGATCAATGAATATTATTGACATTATTATTTGTATACAGTAAAACCTCGTTAATTCGAAATTCAAGGGACCCGAAAAATAAATTTCGAATTATAGGGGAGCCCGGTAATTCGAAATTTGAGGTACAAAATAAATCGCGGTACGACTCTCGTAAAACCCGTTAATTTTGTTAAATTTATGTTTATATTTAAAGAAATCACTTTGAAAACGTAATATTTATTATATTAATGCAAAGATCGCGACATTTTGAGATATTTGGTGTTCTCACTCGCGAAAAAATCTTTTTTTCATTTCCGTCACGTCTGGATGGTGGCCATATTCAAAAATGTTTTGTTATACTTGAATTTATGGAACGCTTCTTCTATCTTTACACGAGTTTAATTTTTGATTCTGCCTTTTTTCCGGCTCAAACCAACAATAAATCGTGAAACAATAATATAAGTCATTAATAACATCTTACAAAGAAAATTAAACATTTTAATAACACAAACACAGTTATTAGGGAAAAAATCAAACTAAATACAAATTTAAAAACATGAAAAACATTTTAAAATGCGTTTAGGTAAGAGAATCAGCGCAAACGCCGCCCGCCGCACCGCAAACTAAGCTATCCGCGCATATCAAGGAAGCCAACTGAAGAAAGCATACACAGGATTCCCCAATTTTAGGGTTCGCGTCACAATATGTAAAGAAAAGGGGCATTCCATAAGGTACCGTGAATTGATTGCGAAATACGCCAAGAATCGTAAAATTCACGAAAAAGCCATTAATTTTGTGAAAAATGTCTGTTTTTCATATTTCAAGAAATCATTTCGAAAACGAAATATTTATTACGCTAAAACAAACATCGCGACATTTCAAAGTACCCGATATTGACATATTTGTTCTCGCTTGTGAAAAAAATCGAAATATTTTTTCAATTTCGTCAATTTCAAAAAAATTTCGAATTACGCGAACTAAAATGTATTGATTTATGACGCAAGGGGCTAAAAAATATTTCGAATTACGAGTTACCGGGGTTTTCGAATTATCGGGGCTAATTTTTATGAAATTCACATTTTGGGATTTTGAATTATGGGGAATTTCGAATTATCGGGGTTCGAATTAACGGGGTTTTACTGTATATGAAAATGAAATATTAGCTATCGAAAAAATGACAAGCCCGGGACCGGTCCCAGGATCCCAGAATCCCAATGATCAAAATTTTGCCTCGGTATTAGATTCCCTGGTGGCGACAAATCTATTAAACACCCATTATATCCAGCCAGCATCCACAATCAGTCGAAGTTCCATGATCATGACTGCTCTTAACGAAAATAAGTTGAAAATGAAGATCAAAATAAAACGAAAATTCACCATAAATTGAAAAGAGAATTAAAATAATTTAGTGTACGTCACAAGAAATATTGATTAATAATAAGAAGTCTAAGAATATTGGAAATGGTATCCTTCGGAAAATAAAATCCCTTGGAACGAACGGAACCGGAAACAAAAATTTCTCCACTAGAATTTTATAAATAAATTGAATTCATTTCCATTTTAGAATTAGGTCAAATCCGCTTACAGGATACTGGAGCTTAAAGGAAATTTAATAGCGAAGGCGATTAAAATGTTGCTTTTGCAGGTACTTACTGAGTATTTTCAGGAATAATTATGCGATCTTAAGGAGGGGTCGTATTTTCTTATTATTTTTGCAGAAAATATTTTACAAATTATTTTGATGATTATCGTTTACGTAATTTAACTGTTTTTAAAATAAGGCTTTTAATTTTATTTATGGAACGTTGTGACGAAACTGAAAATAATCTGATTATTTTATTTTTTATTGTGTGGTTAGTTTGATACATAATTTGATTTCGATACTAGGAAGTGCATAAAAACAAATGGTTTTCAATTATAATAATTTTCATACATAATATTTCTGGGTGGATGTACATAAATATCGAATAAGAACTTGATGAATAAATGCATTCAGATGTAGTTTTACTAGACTAAAATACCTTACATTGATTATATTACTTTGCAAGCAAACTCCCTCTCCAAATACGAGCTTTCTGCTTCTGTTCTGTTCTGCTTTCTTTGACAGGTAGCACGTAAAATATTTGATGGCTACAACAATCAATATCACATTTTTTAACTATTACAAATATTACACTGCACTTAACAAAAACAAAAATTGAGCTGGTCAACCAATCAGAAATCGAAACATAGCCTCAAACACTCCACTCACGCCACTTGCTCTTTGACCTACTAGAAGCATCTAATCTTGTAAGTTAAGTTTCGCCTGTAACATCGAGTAATCTACACTTAAGTTTTGTATAGATGTAATGTAAATTATTCATGATTTATTTGTACTACTTATACTAGTGCCTCTCTTACATGTTTTGACATAAGTCACACGACGCCGATGCTTGAGTATATAAAAAGAACCCTGGAAGATTCCTTGGATAGGGTAGGGCATCCTTCCTTACACTACCAAATTGCCCAAATTGGTGACCCTCAAACGCGAATGCGGCAACCTTAACAAACCCTCATAACCTCTCATCATAAATGATGACACATTCTTATGATAAAGTAGTTCAATCCATTTTCACTTTATGGTGTCACTACCAATACTATTTTTTGGTGAAAAAATGAAGTTTTTTCAGATGAACATAACTGCTACAGGGATTTCAACCCGGGATCGTTTATTGCCAGTTTACTACCTTAATTGCTTCAGTATGGTTAGTCATAACGATACAGGCGCGTTTCACAATACCCAACGTCTTGGAGTTGCCTTATGGACTTCTAAAATATCCTCGTGGGACACATAAATATACTGATGATGTGTTAAGTTGTTTGAAGACCTTCGCCCCCGCAAAGACATCATTGGTATTGCTTTGGCAGCTTTCAATGCGATTCATGCTGTTTCATATTCCCCTGGGAAGACTAAAATTATGTTCTTGGTTCTTCAGGTCCGTCTTCTTTCCTCTGAATTACTTCCAAACTGTACAAACATTGCTTTTAGAAAAATGTATCTATCCACTAAGAAAACAAGCCGAAACAAATGAATTTATTACAAAATATTTATTCAAAACTCTATACATTCAAATAAATTTTCTCTGCAGATAAATCAAAAATATGGATCAAATAGTATAAAAGTGGTGGCAAGAACAGTTATTTTAACCGTATAAACAATACCTGATTGAATCAATGATTGGTGATTTCGCAATTTGAAGGGAAACCATCGCGGAACACTTGAGAAAAAAAAAAAACAATAACAGTTCCCAATCGTCAAACAGATACAAATCTCAAGTAACGGTTATTGTGTTATACGTTAAAATAACAATTTTGACCACCACTACAATATGGTGTATCTCCTTTTTAGACCAATAAACGGGATTTTGAAAGCAATATAGCTGATTTAATTAATGAAATTGTGAGCTCAAAATAGAAATTCCAAACTCTAAAAACTTGGAAATTTTACGATGCCAGAGCGCACCTGTTCTTTTTTCATCATCAAATTTTTTGCTACTTTAGACAATAATAATAATAATGTTTAAGTAGGTAAACATATACAATAAGAATAAGTAACAGTAAACAGAGAATTTTAATAAGAAAAAAATGGAAATAACTTTCGCGACATGCAATGGAATATACCTTATAGTGTAACTATTATATATTTTGTATTTTTTAACGTCAATTTCATTCCAATAAAGTGTGGAAAGTTTATTTTTAATATTATACACCCGAGCATAGTGGTGGTGCTCAGCCGTAGTGGTATTTACGTGACAACTTTTTAACGCTCAGTATGATCTCGAACGATAACTAATTGCATAACCATCCTAAAGGTTTCTTTATAATAATTATTTTCTCTGAACTTGGATGTTCAGGATGGAACCAATGGAATAAGTGAATAAGTGTCTCCAATAGAATAAGGTTAATCGTAAGCGCCCCGCCCCATGCGGCAATTCTATACTGCAGTATGAATTGCGATAGGCTAGGCTGGATTGTGTTATGTAAATTTTGCACACATATTACTGAGCAAATAAACCTGAATGCGAATAACAAACTAATATAGTTATAATTGACACTTTGGAAATTTACTATGTTATCTGCAGGACTGCAGTTTAGATAATTGGATCATCGATACTTTGCTACATACTAAGCGAGCTTCGGTCGCTAAACAACGAGTTGGCCAACTCAATGCAAACTAATAACTAGAGTAATTTAGTTAACCGCACGAGCGTTTACGATGAGGCACATCAACTTTGACCAACGTGGTTGGTACTTGCTTACAATGGTTAACATAAATACCTATTATTAAGCCTGTAAATTCACTGCAAATGCATATTTCCGCGTTTTTTTTTACGAAAATGTGGGTTTTTATTATTCATATTATTCATATGTATATATATTTTAAAATAAAAACATCTTAATTATTATTTAAAAATAAAAATTCCCAAGTATGAAATGTGAAATAAATGACGTAATTATAAAACTGAATGCCGTTGGTAGCGCACTATGGAAAATCGAGGCCTGTTTCGGACCAAAAGTCAACAACTCTTTTATTTCTAGATGTATATCCATAAAATTTTATACACATATGAAGTAGTCCATATAGCTTAAAATAGATATAATTTTATTCAAAATATATTTTTTTAATATAACTTTAGAAATAAAAGAGTTATTGACTTTTGATCCGAAGCAGACCTCGGTTTTCCATAGTACTATAGAAAACGAGTTCTATTTCGGATCAAAAATTAATAACTCTTTTATTTCTCAAGATATATTAATAAAATTTGGCACAAATATAATGGAGCCTATAAGGCTTCAAATGAAATAATTTTTAATAAAATTTTTATATTCTGATATAATAATGTATTTAAAATAATGATGAAAACATAAAAAAATTACTTTTCCACATTTTTCCCAATAACTTCGGAATTAGCATATATATATATATTTTTTTTTTTCATTTTTTAAAAAAAAATAGAGATGTGAACATATATTTGAAAGTATTTTTTATAAGTGTTTCTTTTGAATATCTAGACTATAAATAAACATTAATATAAAGCGTGGGGAGACGTGGGTAACTGACAAATGTCTCGATGAATTAAAAAAAATAAAACTTTTCCCTGATTTTACTGCCTAGTCATTTAAACGTAAATTTTAACATAAAATCAAAAATATAATATAAGTTGTTCTAAAATTCTTAAAAAATGAGCTTTTCAGGAATGTATAATAATTTATATATTTTTCTGCAAAGTTTAACAATAAATTAACTTTTAAAGTGATATAGTGAACAGACTTGACATGGACATCTAAGTGGGTAAGCACTTCACATTTGATGTTTTCTGTATTTTCTTTATTAATTATGAATTTATAAGGTATATAATAAAATATAATAATTAGTTTTAGAACACGATATAATTAAAATTGTCATTTTTATAAATAAAAATGATGGCAATTTTTAATTTTGTTATGATTATTTTTAATATATTAAATTGTATCAAAATAAAAAAAATATTTTGAATAAAATTATATTAATTTTAAACTATATAGACTATTTTATATGTGTGCTAAATTTTATGGATATAAGTTCAGAAATAAAAGAGTTATTGACTTTTTGTCCGAAACAGGTCTCGATTTTCCATAATGCAGCGGTCTAGAATATGCATTCTGATATAAATGAATAATAAAAAACGCCGAAATATGCATTTGCTGTAAATGTCCAGTCTTAACCATTCGTGCTCATTTAATTTCATTTGAGGTTGTGTCAGATATTAATTGATTGAACTGAAATGATTACTAAACGTTATTAAGGTAATTTACATAAAAAAGGGAAGTACGTTTAGTACAATAGCTACAGATCGAAGTTCAGAGCAAACGCTACAGTTATGTTAAGAGATACAGAAATCTGCTACTCATTGCATCCAGTTTATACATTGTCATTCCTACGTACCCTTCTGCAGCACGCGTTTAAGTTTTTAAATTTTAAAATATACGTTCTTCTTAATATCGTCAGTTGGAAGGTGGCATTTTTGCTTCTGAGCCCCGAGTGGGGAACTGATTCATCCCGAGTCCAGCTTTATCAATGTTTTGGGTGGGGTACTCAGGAACAACCACCAAAAATTTGGATTAGATAGGTCAAAGGGTCATGGACGCTGAAGGTGACTACTCTAAATCGCCTAGAGACGTTCGAAATGTACTACATCGTAAAATGTTAAGGATATCTTGGACTGACATGACTAATAATTTTGAAATTTTACGTAGAGCAAATACAAACAGACAGTTACTCAACATAGTAAAGCTCCGTAAAATTTCATACTTTGGTCGTATAATGAGAAGCGAAAAATACTCCATCCTTCAGCTCGTCATGAAGGGAAAGATTGAGGGTCGCAGAGGGGACCGAAGGAGGCGGCATTCCTGGATTAGAAACATCCGAGAGTGGACCGGGATAAGAAGCGTGGAAGAGCTGTTCCGCACTGCCCTGGACAGGAAAACTTTCTCCCAGACGATCGCCGACGTCGAGGGGACCCGACAGGGCACACGAAGAAGAAGAAGAAGAAGTCTTAGATTGTCTAGATAATTCTTAAATTGAATCTAAAAAAAATTAGGTACGGTAATAATAATAATACCATGCAAGAAAAAAGCAAAGAAAAAAGTAGGTACATAATGCAAAACTTAAGAGAAAAAAAACAAGGAAATAATAAAGTAATAACCAATATTAAGTCATAGATACCTAACTAGCTTAAACTTTGCATGCACACTTCTTTTTTAAGAGCAGGAATGTTACTATAAATACGAAATAAATTCGTTTATGAAATCTTTTTATATATGAGTTGTTCATAAAATTAGAGCGAGAAACATCTGCATGATATCTAGTGCCACAATGGCATGATACTTGATAATTAATCATGTTCACCAAACCAGGACAGGCCACAATCCCCTTTATTATTATTATTTTAAATAAAAACGGAATGTCATCATTTTTTTTAAGCTGCGATAGTTCTATTAAAATAAGGGGGTGCATAAAATAATTATAATGAAGATTATCAAATGGAATTTGTAACTCATAAATAATCTAAAATATAGATTATCAAATGGAAATGTAACTCATAGATAATCAAAAACTTCGAAAAAAATGTGCATCGGAAGTAAAATAAAAACGCGTAGGGACAAGAAACGCTTGTTACCGGAAAAGTTCAATTTATAAACGCAATATCCGCCCGTTTGGAGACTATTTGTTTTTCCGAGGAGAATAACAAAACTACTCGGAAAACACACCCAGGAGGGGATGATTTCAGGTTCAGGAAATCAGGTCATTAACACGCACAAACAAATTAGAAAAAGCCTACAAAATTCGACAAAAATAGTTCTCTCTATTTTGAGATAGATTCCTAATGGCGGTGTTGCATGTTGTTTACGACGAGTCTATTGTTTTCACTTTTTTTATTCTCTATACAGAATGTACCAGAACTAGTCCACTATACTTAGCAGGTATATTCCCGCCTAAATAACGAGTCAAAAATGTTCAACGGACAATGTCTTAATCTCAGTAGTTATGGAGATCAGCGGCTTCAAAGTATGCATTTTTTCTGTAAAACGGTATGCTATTAATAAAGTTACTCTATCGATCGTTAAAAATTCATTCGCTTCTATACAAGTTGAATAAGATTTTTAAAACATTACAAAAATTTGAAAAAAAAATTGTGAGGTTTTTATGATTTTATTTGATTGTATTGAAGTGAATGAATTTTTGAGCATCGATATAAGTAATTTCAATGATAATCCATCGTTTAACTGAAAATGATTCAGAAATATTTGAAAAATTTAAAAAAAATGCAAAATGAGGTCGTTTATCTCCATAAATATTGAACTTAGGACAATGATGCTTGAACATTTTTGACTAATAATTTAAGGAATAATCTATCTGTAAAGTATTGTGGACTTGCTGAATTTTATCTTATATATTTAAGGTTTCTATGTTTCCCTTTTTTGTTTTTAAGTAGATTGAACTAGAAAAAAAAATTATTGCAAACGTTCTCCAGACGAAACTTCCGAAAAATTTAAATCCATTTCTTTACCAGGGTTTGCAGAGTCAAAAGTTATGATGATGAATGTAATATATTTATTTTATTTTATTATATTTAGTTTACCACAAACACAGGCATGACATGTACATATATTTTGTTAATGACGGTATAACATATTTCCCATTATATATTTTTTTAATTCATAAATTAAATGTTAGTCTTCTTGCAGTTAGTAAATATTTCGGACGAAGCGAGTCGTATACAAACTGCAATAAGACTAGAATGTACAGACGTATAATCACACAAGGAGGTTATTTTTTATATTAAATCAATGATCATATTTTCAATTGCAAAAAATTGTTCTTTTTGTATTTCAATATGCAGTCTGAAAATATGTCTATATTGCTTTGCAAATGAAGAATATAAATGAGATAAAAAGTTGTTTTCTGAAAATCTATTTGAAGGATATCTCGGGTTAGTTCATTATTGATATTGATCTGAGTTCTAGTTTCAAATAGAGTTTATGAAACAGTAACGCAGATAAAAATGAAGATAATACATAAAAACGAAATCTTTCTGTTGTGGTCAGTGTAATAATTTTGTCGTATATGGTCATGATCTTATTCCTATCTGTATACTAATTCAATATGCAGGGTATAAACTCGATAGAATAAAACAGAAGCAAAAGAAAGTATGTTCGGTTTCTTAATTAATTTAGGTTAAAAATTCTATAACTGTATAATTAGACTTTTTAAATATTTTTTTGCATCCAACTGTTAGAAATTGTGACCTATGGAGAATTAAAAGCAAGGCGGAATAGTTTTAGACAAGTAAGAGATAGTTTCAGAATACATCTAAGAGCCAACGTAATTATTAATAACTTATTTCTATTTCACTGTCGTATTAAGAGTTGATTTTTTTGAGTACACGATTTTCTCTTTCCGATTTAATTCTTGATTTAAATTCCCGATAGTGAAGTAAAAAGCACGTTTATCTAGTTTCAAGTAACCACTTTCATTGTAAATATGCTCCTATTCTTTAAAAATGTGCGTTACACAAACTTATAAAAAAATATTAAAAAAACTTTTAAATATTTTCAAGATAAAACAAAGAGATCATTATTTTTACATAAAAAATATATCATCACTACAGGCAGCCCAAAACATCCCTTATCTAATAATAGTATTCCATTATTTTTAATGGATGAATTTTCCATTGACGGCTCACTGGGGGAAGAGTAATAATTCGGAGATAACACAATATCTTTAGAATTACAAAGAATGTTATGATAAGAATTTGAAATTCAATTTGTAAATAAGATTACACCAACATTGCTCCGTAGAAGCCTTCAAGTCCAAACTAATTCTGAGAGGGCTACCTATTAAAATTATTACAGAATACAGAATACAGAATACACCTTCAAGACAACTTGGGGAAGTTTATGTAATGTAGTTACTTAGTTAAGATAAAACAACGTAAACAAAGAGATAGTTGATATAAAAATAAATGTGCAGAAGGCCGAATAATTTTGCGAAAAAGCCTGCAAGAATATTTTCCAACCCCAAGTACTTATTGTTACGTGTAATGGAACATTCATAGTGTTGACAGTTTCAAATACCTGTAAAGGTGACATAAATTCTCAAATATTTCATATTAAGCTTAAAGGCGAAAATCTTTTAGTAGAGACTTCCACATAAAAATTTCCTCTCCCTTTTAACTGTAGGTCCATCGACAATTACCTAATCCTTCGAATATACCTACACAATTATGACCGGGCTTATTCTTGACGAATATTTGAGATATCATATATGAGGAGATGATTAGCAAAAGCGCCACTATATAGTAGACGAATTTCATATATAAGTTTTTGTAACTGATTTTAAAGCCAGAGCGGAGATTTAAAAAATAATATTCTTGTGATAAAATGTTTCTAAAAGACACTAACGTGCTTTCAAAATCAAATTATAAATTTTGAAATTTATAGATTTGCCATATCTTCACTGTATATATAATCAATCCTATGTGAATTCTGAGATAAAAGAAAAAACGTTTTAAAAAATAATTGCGCTGACTAGGTTTATAAAAAATATTTTAAATAATTACTAGGTAGAATTTCCCGATGAACAGCAATGTTTTTTTAGTATATCTCCATTATTTATATGATAAATTTACAAATTAATTCGTTCATCTCAGAATGTACTAAACGGCACTTAGGATTTATTATATATACATTGAAGGTGACCCACCACATACCCTGGGCTGTTTTATGCGCCGAAGCGTCCATATCAACCCAACACATTCGCCGCCTGGTTGGCATTATTTTATGCTAAAGCGTCCTCTCCGCCCGGCCTTGCGTCCCAGCATTACAAGAAGCAAGACCTATATATACAGCGACGATATATCTGAGTAAATCATATGTTTGAATATGCCCTGTGTTTTCCTTATAATCATCGTTGCCCTGTATTTTCATCATAACCAAATTAGTGCTTTTACTAGTTTTTCCCTAATACAAGATATTTGGAACCCCAAAAAAAAACAATTTATTGTAAACGATGCATGAGTTTGTAAAAAACATTTTTTTACTATACTTAATGTGCTTCTTGTACTCAAAATCATTAATTCTCCTGTCCAAGTTAAATAATTTTATCATTACAGATATAAGGGTGAGTGTACCTGATTTTGGCTAATATGTTTCCACACTTAATCCTCAATTCGTAAGAATCTGGCAAAGACAGATTTTTCTTGTAGGCGATTATTATATAACATCCTCTTACTGGGTGACAAGCCATTAAATTTTTTTTATTTTTATTAAATATAGAGAAATATTTGATAATAATTAATGTTTAGCTTTGGGCTCTCCAATATAATGGGTCTAACTTTATAATAACGGTATTTTTTGTGGATTTTTCAATATAGGGCCCCAGAGACCCAGCTCCCAGGAAGCTCTGGACTATAATCTTTTTCAGACTTACGGTAAATCTAGCTCTTTACCTCAATACATACATAGTCTTCATATTTCTTTTTAAATTTCCATTTACTTCTTCCTATCCATTCCTAAATCATTTCTCTTCTGGTATCTTACAATCCAAAAATTCTCCATCCCGCAAAGGTTCATTAATTTTTTTCTAATAAGAAATAAACGCACCAAACTATATTGCAAAATCTAAAAAAAATGTTAATTCAAGGAGTTTTAACATAACTACTGTGCTTCCAAAACTCTCAAACGAGAGATTGCACTCTAAGAATGTGGGTTCTTTGAGAATTGAGCCCATAAGCGCTCTGCATCTTAGCTATTTGGGTCAATGTGTATCATAGCGGCATCTATGGCTGGTTAAGTGCAACTATTTGGTATATTTTGGCTTGGAAAAATACGCCGGCGGCGCGGAAATTTAAGAGAAAACTAATGTGTGGATCCTCCTCGCTCCCAGGCGAAATGGGTGTAATAATGATAAATCACGGCCGTTGAGATGAAGGGCGATGATGTATGTGATCTCAGTGAATTTGACATGAGCTATAAGCTGCCGGGCGCCTGATGTATAGGCAAATTGAGAGTCGGATCTGTTCGGTTTAGCGAACAAGCAAATCCCGGGCGTCGTAATGAGGGTTGTCCATCAACTGTCGAGGGATACTTGATCTGCACAATGATCTGATACACAACTGCATCAAAACCGAAGCCCTTTTATGGGTGAGGTTTGATGCAGTTGTGTAGTATTTTAGAGGTTCTACAAGTTGTCAAACAGACGAAGCTAAAAACTCGCTAAATCCCACACAATGGTAGTCTGAAGAAATCGAAAAAAAAAGCGAAAATTCAGTTATAACTTAAAATGATTTGCTTAGCAATATACGTGCCTAATAATTTTGGTAGATGACATCAGTTGTAAATCTGAGCGTGGCTGAGGAGCCGTCTTTTTGAGTCGCACATCATTCCACAAGTTGTGCGCGTACATTTGGTGGGCAGGGGTTACTGAGGGTTGGAACTTTATCCTTTTCTTTCCTCTTTCTTTTTGTTCTTCGAAATTGCATCAGATTTATTCCGTTCATTGTATCGCTTTTCTTGTAATGTTTTTTTTAAAAAAACCTAAAAACTTTTAAGTCTTTTTCTTTTTCCTTTATTAAGGCAATCCACCCATTAAGAGCGATTTGTGTCATTGTCAATTGTGTTATTTAAATATGGGTGTTGTTAATAAAATCGAATATATATTAAATCAAACTCTGGTGTCATTTCGTTCAAAATATTTGATATTGCGCATAGATACAGATTTGGTAACTTAACAGAATGAATATGATAGAATCGTTTGCTAGCCGAAACTCACGAATCTATCAATTTTTAAATTAAAATTTCTATTGGTGGAAAATTTCAAATTTCTAACCTGCGTTACGCTGATGACAATAACTAAAATTTAAGCATATAGCGTTGAAAATAATATCTCTGCATCCTAGAAAGAGTGAATAACGAAATGGCCCTGGAAGTAAGTCGATATAAAGCAAAAATTTTGGTCATTAAAAGCATACAGACCCGGATTAACAAAGTACATCGGTAATTGCAGAGTTGTAAAATTAATGTACAGCATGTAACTAAAATGAAAGAATAAGTATTTTTATTCATTCTTTCATTTAAATTGCAGTCCAAGTATAACTGAGTATACTTGGGCTGCAATTCAAATGAAAGATGGGATCCTTCGGTTGAAATCAAATGCCGCATAGAGCAACCTCGTGCAACCTTTGTCCGAATGGAAATATTCTTTCCCTACAATCATGATCTCAACCTTGGATTACGAATGCGGATGGTCAGATGCTATGTGTTTTAGGTATTATTTTATGAAAGGAAAGCATGGACGCTTACCGAAGAATTGATAAGGCGACTTGAGGCATTCGAGATGTGGATAGAGGAGAATACTCAAAATAAGCTGGGTGGACAGAGTTACGAATGAAGATGTTGATGAAATAATTAAAATCCAAAAACTTTAATATCTCGGACATACGATGTGAAATCCAGAGAAGTACGAGATTTTGCATCTCACAATGCAGGGAAAGATTGCCGGAAGTCGGGATCCTGGAAGAAGGAAACCTGAGACAGTGGTTTGGCTGGTCTACTGTAGAGCTGGCCCAGGCCGCAGTAAACAAAGCTCTCATAGTCAACATGATAGCCAACGTTTGTTGAACGGATAGGGCACTAAAAGAATAAGAAGTGTAACAAAGCTAATACACAATACTAAACAGGTAGATTTCTACCTGAAAACGTTCAGGCAACGATTTCTTAATATCTATAGTTTTGGAGAAAAACGTATTCAAAGATTGCATTTTTAATTTTTCAATTGGTTGAGCAACTTTGTAGTTTGACATTAAATTTTTTTTTTTTTAATCTACTTAAGTAAGTATATTCAATAATTACACCTACATGTTTCGAGAGAAACCTTTCCATCGACAGGGTGTTTTATAAATGTCAAAATATCAAAATGTATATCTTTTATTTTTTGGTTTTATAAATTATTTAGTTTTTAAATATTATTGTTGAAGTTCTTGATTACACAAAAAAAAAATTTACAGCGTTTTATATTAAATAATTTTTTTTTTTAATAATTTAGAAAACCAAAAAAAAAGACATAATTGATTTTGATATTTTGACATTTATAAAACACCCTGACGATGGAATGGTTTTCCGAAACATGTAGGTGTAATTAATGAATATACCTAGTATAATATATAGCTAAGTAGCTTGTTGGTCTTATAGTTATGACTCTCGCCTCGTGATCCAAAGTTCGCGTGGTTCGAACCTCACTCCAGACCAGCAAGTTAGTCCTCTTTTCATAGCACAAGCGTTTAGTTTAGTTTGAAAAATATTAAGAATATTGATGTGACACGTTTTCCGTGTTCGCATCTCTATTTTTTTTAAAGAAAAAGAATATATAAGTAGATATAAACAAATAATAAAATTCATTTTTATTGCATTTGTACACTTATTTTAATTATTTAACTAATTTTAAATATGTTTTATAGGTTACGTGATAGTCTAATATTTTACAGAAAAAAAAAATGAAAAAGCGAAAAATCTCCTTACCACTATTGATATATGCAGATTATTTACTGAATATTTTTGACTCATCATTTAGGCAATAATATACCTTATAAAATATTATGGTCTAGCTCTGTTTCACCGTAAAATCTTTATATTAATATTGAATTGTATTTGAAAATCAGTTAAGCTTGCTGAACTTTATAAAAAGCAAATCATTAATTACCTTAAAATATTCGTAAGTGTATAATTTCACGTATATCACGGAAGAGCAGTGGTTAGTTAGTATCGATGATCGAGGTAGAGCAGATCGCCATTCAGTTCTTATTTATTTAACCGAATAGGTGAATATTTCTCTGGAACTAGAAACACGTGTCTTTATTTATGTCAGTTCTACGACCTTTGAACTTTCAAATTTTTATAACGGACAAAGCCTCCCCTTGCGCTACGAGTGAAAGCGCAGAATAAAAACATCTGAGGGTAATATATTTTCTTGCACGTGCAACCCTTCCGCACTGCTGCAGGAGTAATGAGATTTAGTGCCCGTAATATCCTGGCCGTCGGTCACCCCGCGCGGACCGCAAATAAACTGTTACGGTTTGCAGGGATCGCGAACGGGAGCAACGGGAGGCTGTCGGACAGCGGGATCAAATTTATACGTCATTAAATCTGTACTCGGTTTTAATAGCCGCGCCCCGAAGTGGGAAAACCCATTGCGTCACGGCCGCTCTCGAATGCCGCTCACCGTTTGCGGTGCCTTGACAATCACGGTTCGATTGCTATTATTTTGTGCAAATTTATAGAAATGACGACAGGTGTCTCTGGCGTAGACTAATCAAATATACGGAAGGTTTCCAGAATTGGAACACGTATAGGGTTGTTTGGAAAATATTAATAACCTCGCAGAACTATATTCCTGCCTTGATCATGATTATGATTAAAACTTAATATCAATAGTTATTGATTTTAGGTCAAAAGTTCTTTTATTTGACTTGCATTAAAATTAATGAAATTTCCACATTCGATATACGAGTAAGTTAGTATGATGATAGATCAAGGTTTTACAAAAAAATTGAAATTGAAAAAAATTGTTATTGAAAAAAAATAAAAACATGGATGTCGCATATCTACATGCTTATGGTCATGGTTGCTTGAATATTTTTAACTCATAATTAAAGCAAGAATATAATCCCGCGAGGATATTCATAATATTTCCATAATTTCTTTTCCAAATAACCCTGCATTTGTGGATGTTCTTAGGACGGAATGTCTTCTATATCTACTTTCTCATAAAAATACAGTTTCATCTCTGTGAGACATCTTTAATAATTATTGATTGATTCGCTTTTATTCATGTATGTAATAACACAAAATTCACGGATGATAGCACAAAATGTATCCTTACAAATTCAGCCATTAAAATTTAGCACAATGTTTCAAGATTGCTCTGTAAAGAAGTGCACCAAATTAGCCATGAAAATGAATTCACAATAAACATCACAGACACTTGGCACCCATGGGATACTGCTCCCATTCGGTTGAGCGCAAAATACATAATTGTTGGTGTCCATGCCAAAAATATACTGAATCGCACGATTTTGTGGGTTCTCCAGACTTTTATTATAATCAAATTATTACTTAAAGGCAGAATAATAATGTACCCAGGAGAGTGCAGTGGGAACATTGCAGCATTACTTTTAAACCATGTATTCACTAGGGGACAAATTGCCCCTCAAAATCACGCGCGGCATAGAGTCTACGTGACGTTGCAACGTCGCACACTGTTCCGCGACGTCGCGCACAACATAGCGGGGCATTTATACGTGCCGCGGCAACCTTGCCATGCGCACGGTACCGGAGCGAGCTAACGGCGACATCACACTGCGCGTCAGTACCACATGGTAGGTTTACAAGTGAATGCCAATGCAATGTATCCGTCAACATGACATTGATGTGGGGAAACAAAATTGTTCTCCAACTCATCGCGCTCTACCAAAGCCATACAATTTTGTGGGACACTCCAAACCGTGAATATAAAAATAAAATGATGTGAGGGCCAACAGCATTACTTAATATTGTCTTGCTTGGTTATGGAAGGCCCGATTATTTGTAATAAGTTGTCAAAACAGTTGTTGTCATTCGAGTGAAATTGACCAAAGATCCGTCAGACATTTGAAGATCGCATAGAATATCCATCCTTCTTTCTCTTTGCAGTAAATAATTTCGCACCCACCACCTTTTTCTCGTCTTACGTTTCGATAAACTCGTTAAAATAAATAGATACACAGAGGTCATAATAATCTCATCGGGCGACATTTCCGCGACAAGTGATATGTGAGTCCCGGTGTGTACACGTCAAATGACTGCGTCATTGTCCCCGAAACATGAGCGTAGATGTTGATGCGACATGCCGCGCGGAATGTTTCGCAATTTATCCCCTAGTGAATACATGGCTTTACGTAACCAATTATTTGGAAAAAAAATCGCAATATAACATATATTTCGTAAAATTTCTATCACAATCGTTTTCATAGTATCCATATTTTGATAAATCATAAAAAGCTGTAGCATTAATATTAGGTCCTTACATATGAAATTGTCGTTTAGTATGGGAGGAACATAAAGCCGATTTTTTATTATTATAATATATTTATTTAATCAAAGTATGTACCATTGCTATCTATGCACTTTTGCCATCTCATAGGTAGTTCATCGATCCCTTTACTAAAAAAACCATTCGGACGGGAATCAATAAAATCTTTGAAGGCGATTTGGACTGCCCCATCAGAGTTGAATTTTTTCCTTTGAAAGAAGTTATCCAAATTTCGAAAAAAATGGTAATCTGTTGGGGCAAGGTCCGGAGAGTACGGTGGATGTCTTAGACATTCCAATTGAAGCTCCTCTAATTTGGTAGCCGTCTGTTGTGCAGTGTGTGGTCTAGCGTTATCATGAAGCAGCAGTGGCCTAGAGCGATTAACCAGCCTCGGTTGTTTAGCAGCTAGCTTTTCCCTCATGGTTTGCAGTTGCTGACAATAGACATCTGCCGTAATCGTCTGGCCAGATTTAAGAAAACTGTAGTGAACGACACCAGCACTAGTCCACCAAACGCTCACAAGTAACTTTTTTGGAGTCAATTTCGCTTGGGGCATGGTTTGGCTGGTTCGGCAGGGTTCAGCCATTGCGATGAGCGCTTCGATTATCGTACAGGATCCACTTTTCATCACAGGTAATGATTCGATTTAAAATCCCTTCATTATTGTGCCGGTTGAGTAATGCAACGCAGCAGTCAACGCGCGTTTGTTGATTTGCTTCACTCAATTCGTGAGGTACCCACCTTTCAAGCTTTTTCACCTTACCAATTTGCTTCAAGTGGATTAAAACAGTTTTATCACTAACACCGCAGCCTGCAGCTAACTCGGATGTGGTTTGCGATGGATCCGCTTCCACAATAGCCTTCAATTCTTCATTATCAACTTTGGTCTCCGGCCGTCCACGGGGCTTGTTCTGCAGGTCGAAATTTCCAGAACGAAAACGTTGGAACCAAAAACGCACTGTGTTTTCTTTTGCGGCACCGTCGCCGTACACATCATTAATCCTTCGAGCCGTTTCTGCAGCACTGGTGCCACGGTGGAACTCGTACTCGTAAATAACGCGATATTTCAAGTTTTTCATTTTGTAAACTGAGTGACGCAAAGAAAAAAACAATTGAGGAAAAAACAAATGAATTATAATTTTCAAAACACAAATACATGAGTAAATAGCTGTATAAATTTGGATTTGGAATTCCTAACCAAAGAGAAGATATTTGAGATCAAATTTGCCAGTACGGCAAAACGCCAATTTCATATGTAAGGACCTAATATTTGATTCCTATTTTTTTTCCATTATATACGTTTACAAAAAGTCATGCTTCAATGTTCCCACTGCACGCGCCTGGGTCTAACACAGCTAGTCCACATTGCATTGCAGTTAGATCCCTGCCTAAATTATTACTCGAAAATGTCATATACATAAGCATCTACTAAATTTGCACATTTGAATTGAATTGTCATTAAAGTAAATTAAAAAAATCTAATTAATCGTTACCGCCACCAACAGTGACTCCGGCTGCTTTTGTCAGTACCTATCTAATAAATAAATAATTAAATTAAAATAAATTATGATTAGATATAAATAAGAAATGAAGCTATATACGTGGGAAACGTGTATGGAAAACTTTATTAATTTTATGTAGGATGGCCACAGACGAATGAACATAGAATAGAACATATATAAAACTTAAAAAAAATTGATGTGTTGATTTTCTTACGGAATTGGTCAACGTTGCATTGTGTAAAGTGATCACTTAACCAGCTCATATCAGTCATAAGCACTGGACCACCCTATAAAGACACGTTTTCCATGTAAATAGTTTCATCTCTGTGTGACCTCTATAATTTTTCTTAATTAAAAAATATATATATGAAATTAATAATGTCATCACAAACTCATTTTGCTCTAATTGAAGAAGTTAATTTTTTTTATCGACACACAAATTCTTACACCACGAAGAAAATTTGGACTTGTATTTTATGGAAAAGTTTATTTTCAAATTTTCTTCCGCAGGTACACTGACGGACACTGTGATATTTTAATAAAATATTCGTTGCAGTTTTTCTAAAAATATGACATACAACTTCCAGTTTACATTTGATAAAAAGTATTAAAAGTATAATATATCATCATTTTCAAATTTCAAAAGATATTGACATATTTATGTCAGTGTTGTCAGATTGCTTTCGAATTGCCTAGAAAATAAAATTATTATAAAGAAAGAATTTTTCTTTTTCGTTACATATAGCCGTACAGTAATTTTAATTACGCCCTGAATTGTAAAATTAGTGCCACTCTTTTCACTTGTAATTATCCGATAGATAGTTAAAATACGGTACAAAAAACCTTAATACTTTCAGCATATTTAAAATTTTCTGACATCCACATTTTTAGCGAGAATTTTGATTGAAGTTTCCATCTATCGCACAATCAAATGATATGATAAAAAAAAAAACTTTTTTGGTGTGAATTTATTGGATGTAGTGATGACTACACCAAATTGGAAGGGATATCCAATCAAAATATGAAAATCCATAAACCTACTACCACGTTGAGATATAGCAGAAAATAATATCCCGTATCCATGGAGTGAGATACGATGAGATAAAATACGTACATCTGTTTGAGATTTAGATCTAGGGATAAATACTTATTTGTGGATTTGGCATATTGTTGATGACCATTAAACTGAGTATCAGAATCTTTCATCGATAGGTAAAATAGTAAACTTAAGGGGGGGGGGGGGGGGGGTGTGGGGGGTACGGTTTTAACTTTTTTTTTGCATTTTATTTTTAATTTTTTAAATGAATCTATAACATCGCAAGAATATTGCGTCAAAATTTCAAATCAATCGGAGCAAAATTGACGAAATTATGAACATTTGAGCGATACTCAGACTGATTTTCTATACCTGCTCGGGCAGCTAAGAGACTCGCTCACCTGAGGACTACCGGACGTGCTATTGTATTGGAAAAGTTTTGCGTAGACAAGGACAAAAAGATGCTGATGATGAAAGCTCTTTGCTGTGTGAACATGGCATCGACGATTATGTGTAAGTATAAAATAAGTGTTAAATTTTATTTTGAATTTTACAGTGTGCAAAACTTTAAAGCGTTTTCCCCACATCTCACGTTTTCAAAGACGGTGTCCATCATAAATTCAAAACTACCGCACCGATCCTTTTGAAATTTTGAATACTATTTCTGTACATAATTTACGAGGTAACGCTGGAGAGTTTTTTTCAAATTTGTTATTAATTTTTACTTTTTAATAACAAATTAGTCGATATTTTTCACAAAAAATCGCGTTTTTCCCTTCAAAGTGTTCCAAAAAATTGAAAAATTGAAATTTCAAAAAACCCTCCCAGCGTTACCTGGGAAAACTTATTATCTAACGAATGAACTTTGATTTTTTTGATTTCAGATGATCTAGCACCAAGTTATGATGGACACCGCAATTCTCCTTTTTTCCGAGACACGTCCGAATAATTGCTGCCATTGGCGTATTTTTTAATATTTCGTCTTGAAAATTTTACACAATATTTTTCAAATGTCATACTTTAATGTACTGATGGTTTTAATAAAGAGGTTTTAACTGTGTCGTCACAAAAAATTCACAAAAACATGCCTTTTTTTGTACGAATTAACCTTACCCCCCTTAATAATTTAATTACTTACTTAATACACAATCGTTAAGGCTTAGGGAATATCTTGGAATGTTTTTTGTCATGTGGATTTCTGTTTAGAATATTCCTTTTATCAGTTTTCTGTGGGTCTGAAATATGGCCTTTCCATTGCCGTTTTTTTCATGTCTCTCAACGCTCTTATTCATGCGTCTCTTTTTTTTCAATCAATTCTCAGAATACATAGTTCTTTTAATACTTCGATATATTGTTTGGAGACATAAAGACAGTTTAAGCTTATTACTCCCTTTCTTTTAACTCGTAGCGTCGGCTTGGTTGTCTGTCGATAAAACTTTGGATCGATTTTTAACCCTTTTTCCGTGATTCAATCGAGCTGAACCTTTGCAGGCAGACTCGTGACGACGATAAAAATGATCTTACAAAATTTCGTCTAAAAAATGAATAATTACAGTATGATTTTAGATTTTTCGAAATTTTTTAAAACTCCGCTTCGTAGCGTCGCCCGACTCGAATCCAACGCGTGGGATAAGCGCCAAACCTGTTTCAACTAGTAAATGAGAAAGGGAGTTTAATAAAAACTTGGTTTTATGGGTTAGTTTTTTTAAGTTTGAAGATTTAAGTGTGAAGGTAGAGTCTTCAATTAATAGGATAGGATAAGTATAGGAAGTATGCAAACACTCTTCTCTTGAGATACAGCGTAGATATTTGAAAAAAAAAATATTTGTACCTCAATATTTACATTTTATTTTTAACAACATATCAACATGTCGTGACTGACCCTGAGAGATGATGCTAGGGAGACATTAGACTAAAAAGAATTAGTATAATACAAAGTTATTATAAAGAAATTATAAATAATGTTGAACATTAAGAGTGTAGCAAATTAACAAAGACAATTTTAGATCAATTAGTTATATAAGGCACATATTTAATAACACCTTTATTGTATTATTTTGTTTATTACGTATAATTTACACACATTCATCATTGTTTTGTTGATTTAATGATAGAATATTTCATTCAAGAATAATATTCGGCGGGATAATTTGGAATAATTACACCTTTATGTGGAATGTGTTATTATGGAAGCAGGCTTAATTTGTAAGCTGGATGACAGTATTGAATTGGAAATCGTAGTGGTAGTGACATAGTGGCTGGTGAGTTAATTATGATTAATTATCTCGTATATTAAAGCATGTCTATAAGACCATTTCTATGTTACTTTCGTTACTCTGTTTGATGTATTCCTATCAATTTTATTGTGAAAAACGCGTCAAATTCGTTCTCTCTCTTCGGGGTGGTCGCGTTTTTTTTTCCGTAAGATTTCAGAGCCAAGGGTAATTCTGCGAATTTTTAAATTTTGTCGTAAGAACACCCTCATGGTCGTAGCTGCACATGTTAGAAAGCCATAAATTTCTAAGGAGACGGGGTACATGATTTTTACCAAATTTTCTCCGAATCCGTGCTAAGGAAGCTATTAGTTTCTAAAACCAACATTTAACATTGTTCGCCAGTCCGTTCAATTATTGTAGAAAAATCTCGCCTTGCTTCCGTATATTCTTGAACGGTAATAAATTATATAGCCCCTAACCGGGGTGGTCCAAAAGCCATCTGTGCCTTGACGCTCATTCCATCTATTGTTTGTTAATATTAGACTAATTATTAATAACAAGATATATATAAGAGCAGCAGATAATAAAAAGTTAGCTGGATTGCGATATTTTAATATATAATTATAGGTAGATATAGGTAGACGATGATTAGGATTCTTTTATCAATTTTAAATGTAAATAATTATAAAATTTTCAATTGTATGTATGTCAAATGCAATCTAGTTGTAGTAATATTATATTTGCTAGTGATTATGTCATAGTTCGGTTGACCACCGAAAATAAGTTTAAAAATAAGGTATGCTAAGATATATTTTATCGTATAGATTTAGATAATTGTATAGTTAATTAAATAGTGTATATGTACTTGTCTGTTAGGTATATTAATAATAATTTGATGTCGTATGTTAATAAATTAATTGTTAATGTAATTAATTTTATGAAAATTTTTTTATTTATAAGTGGTATTAATTTTAAGATTTCATTTCTTGATTTTTTATTTCTTGTTAGTTAAGATTAGTTAAGTAAAATAATATTAGGAGGCGTGGCCGAATATTAGGCCTAACGAATAAGATTAAGTGTTGGACAGGAGGGTAGTGGCCAAAAACGTTGAAGGGAAACTGAAATGTATAAAAACCCTGCGTGGCCACTCCCACAGGCAGTTGGGACTTGGAGCTAGTTGTGAGTAGTTCGTTGGAACAGCAGTTGGGACTTGGAAAGAGTTGGGAGTAGATCGTTGGAAGAGCAGTTGGGACTTGGAAGTCTAGAAGTGAGTAGTGAGTGTTAAAAGTCGTGCGAGAAGGTCGGCCGGCAGTGAGAGATGACTGTCGGCCGACCATCAATTAAGTGAACCGCGGAAGGAGCGCCGAGAGAAAGAGAAACGAGAAGAAGAGAGACGGGAACCCGACTGGTCAGAGCGACAGTCGGGAGGACTACGCCGAGGAGCCCCAGCAGAGGAAGAAGACTCTCTGGAGAGCCGGGTGGTCTAAGGTAATCTTGACTGTCAAGGTGACAGTCAAGGAGGCTGAGGAGAACGTCTGGAGTCCACCAACAGCGGCGTCAGGTGGATTGATGTAGCCTGACGTGGCCGCTGTTACGGACGAGGAAGAAGAGGACGAGGGCGGGGCCGAAGACCATTGGAGATGGTCAGCTGGTTATCAGGGCGATAACCAGCCCGCCGCCAGCGCAGAAGGAGACCAGCGTGAGATGGGCCTCACGCCATGCGTCGAGGGAATCGTCGCTCCGTGATGCGTACAGCGTCGCGTCGCCGGACCAGGACGTCGCCACGTTCAAGACGATAGAAAGGTAGAATTAACGTTAGATAATAAGGTTAGATTTAACGATGAATTTCCAATTTCAATTATGTAAATATATGTACGATTCAAACTCGAATGTTTTCATTTAAATTTTCCCACCACCACTCCCTTAGTGATCATCGCTCCCCAAATTGTTTGATAGCACGTCAGAGCGGCGATCGTAGCCGGGGATCTGCCCTCTGAAAAGTGGGAAATGACCACGAGTGCGTATCATGTTCTATAGGTGCTTATATAAATATACAAAGTAAAGAGCTCATTATTATACGCTAATTCTTCTCGTGTGTCTGAGACCCACGTCTCAAGAGCGTCAGTGTAAAACCTCATGAAATTTTTTTATCGATTCTCGGTATTGTCGTGTCCTTCCTCTAGTCACTCTCACGTAGTTCCGACATCTATGCATGTGACATGTTCGCTCGGATTTCTGTTGGGCCTATGGTGTGTATCTTGGCTACCTTATAAAGCTTTTACAGGGCACTGTAAGAGGGCAACTACTGTCATTCACATATATAAGTAGGAAAATACTGATGAAGCATTTAGCGAACTTCCGAAACGGTTGAGGTGCAGGAACGACAGATTTTTTAATCAATAGATAGATGATTTTCAGGTTAAAAGTTAACAATGTCAATTATTTAAAATGTCTGCACTTAAATAATCAAACAGGCATAATTATGATATCAAATTATTAATCAATACAACAGGTCAAATAAAGAACCACTTGAGTTTGATTAATTAAGTTTCATAATTTGTTGACTGTATGTGTGTTTAAGGGAAGCTTTAGGAGTGACCGAAATAAGGAAGAATAAAAACATTTTCCCCCATCAATCACGAAAGCAGAAAAACAACATTTTGTGACTTGGCTTATTATATTCCGGTTAATCTAAGAAATTTATTAATCTAAAGACCTTTATTAAATATTTTCTCAATGTGAACTTTTTGAATAACAGTAAATTAAAAAAAACTTTACATAAAATTAATATTTATTGAAAAATCAACATGTTTCGGGGTCAATGATCTCTTCACAACGGTACAACGCACACTAAAAATTAAAATTTGAAGTATAGACATTAACTAAAACAAAAGCTAAATATAAGGAATTTGAATAACTATTAAGAAACTAATGTGAATGCTAAATTAAAAGGTGAGTTTTATTTTTATGTTTTTTAGGTATTTAAAAAAAGGATTTCGTTAATTATAATATTTAATTAAAAAAATAAAAAAATATTTACGTTATTTTTTATACATAACAGTAAGGATGAAAGCTAAATACACCATAAAATGTTACAAAAGTGAATGCAATTCTTGTGTTTTTAACAACTGAACACATTGATTAAACATTTTCCTAATTAAAATTACATCACATTGTTTTAATATGTAATTTTCTAATCTGTAATGTTCTAATCTGTAATGTAAATGTTTATGACGCACCTTCTTATGAAATAGAGGGAAGGTGATTTTTTATATCTTATTTTATTTCAATAAAATAACACACGCCTTCATAATACATAAACAATTTATTGAAGAATCCCGTCGTAAAAATGAATTATTTTCTCAATAAATATACGAATATCGATATCCCCAGAAATGTTTGATGTTTTGTTGACAATAAATTTGCTTTCAATTCCACACATTCCTCTCTATCTATCTTCTCCATCTAAATAAAGGTCATTTTCCATGTTCCTGTAGTGTAAGTAGTATTGTAAAGCATTGAAAGGCCGATCCAAGGACGTTGAATTTTTTCTATGTTTTTATTTTGTTTGTTTTCAATTTGCTCAATCAGATGTTACCGCTTAAATTTTAATGTTAAAATGATAATATAATCGTTATTTTGTAAGGATCAGGCGGGTAGTAGGTACATAAATATGTTAGTCCACCAGCACTTGCTGCCTGCTCGTGAAGAAAGGTCTGTGGTATTCATGAATCAATTCAATAATACGTTCATATTTACAGCGATGCTTATTACACAATTGCTTATTTTACATTTCATATTTTTCTAAAGATGTTTTATACTTTAGACCTACCAGTCAAAATTGTCACAAGTTAAGTTACGATAAAGAAAGACAGAGAATGATGCAAAATGTGTGTTTGATTCGGCACACACTATGATATGAAGCGCGCTATAGCTGAGCCCTTCTGTCGTCCAGTCGCCAGGGCCAGCGTCTGAATAAAAATGTACAAGATTTGTAGTTTTTAAAATTTTTAAAATTATTTTATTTTATTTATTAAATCCCAAAAGAAAATATACAAAATTTAATATATATTACATAAATTATAAGTATATTAAATCTTATAAAGGTATGTACATATACCTGTACATAGGTTCGGGAGATGATTTTTTATTTAATATATTTTAATAACGTTTTATCATATAAAAATTAAGGGTCGAAATGAACTTCATGGTCTTTTGTCATGCGTGTTTGCCAATATTTTTAATGCACATTTTCATGATTTTTAAGGTTCTCTGATTTTAGTTCTTAGCATAACAAAAATATTATTTCTTTTTCACAAACATGTATATGTATATTGCAATTATTTTATCTTCATAATGTTTGTACATTGAACTTTCATGTCACACTAAGACTAAACTTGTCTACTTTTTAAAAATAAAATAAAAATAAATACATTGCACGAAAAGGACTAAATATCTATAGAGTATAAAAAATAATAATAACATAATATTTTTTAATAAATATTTAAAATTTGATATGTATGCCATGGACCCTGAAACAAAATACTGGATGCGTTTGATACGTGTATGCTAACCACGAGAAATTTTAGATAAACAAACTTTTGCTTTATAAAGGAAGTCAAGACAGACTTAAAAACTGGTGAAAATAAGAAGCAGCATCACTACATGCACACTTCAATGCAGCAAAAGTCTGGGAAGAATGGAGAAGGAAAAATATAAAGAAAGTTACAAGACGACCACGAACAGTAGAATCGCCCAGCAATGGGCAATGGACTACAGAGTATAATACCATTGTACATAGCCAAAAGAAACGAATAAAAATAATAATAATAATTAGTGTAGCACCATTCTCTAAAAAATCACCTTAGGGTGTTTACACCGAGCGACAGATATTGGGCGATGTACATACTTGCGAAAATTGAACGGAAGTTTCTAGAAAGTGATTGAAGTGATAGATAACGCTCATTAATTAGTACGAATGAAGAAACAGTTTAATAATAAGTGTGTGATATATTTTGAAAACATTTAAAAAATATAAATTTACGAACAGTGCTCTGATTTAACTTGTGTCCAGTAACTTTTTGAAAAATAAATAAAATTGTTTTAGTGTTTTATTTGCCTCCGACAGTTACGTTCCGTGACAATATTTTGTTTTGCTTAGTCTTCTACGTTTTTCATTTAATTTTTTGTATATATATTTTTAAATATAAGTCGGTTATTTGTTACCCAAGTCACAAAACGCAGCCCGTCCGACTGCCAAATTCGATTATTTTCACCTGCTCAAACGATGATTTTACCCCAAATCAGACCCTTTTATCGTATCACCAATTTTGATTTGATTTGACAGTCTGCTCACGTTACCAACGTAAACAACGAATATTAAATCCGTTATTTTCCCAGAAATTTTCTGGTTAATTAGAGAATTGATTGTATATATTTTAAGGGATGGATGAGCCTCCTTTATACACCCCAGCAAATTAATTACGAGGCTCTCGATGTTAGTTATTGGCTTGTTTTCGGGAAACTTTCTGGAGAGGCCGACATCTATGGCTTTTATATTTTACAACTTGAGATAAATCATTCCGCTACATACATTTAACCTGATTTCATTTAGACTGGAAATGAATGGGGAAATCGTGCGCGCTACGCCGAGAATAATATGCACGGTTCAACTCGTAAACCAACATAAAGTACAATTATCGAAACTTACTTCGGGTTTAAGTTGAAACTATCGTAACTTACATAACCAGAGTTGAAGAGTTTAAACCATCGGTGATTATTGTTAAAACTAGGGATATTATTTCCGGTTCTATGGTAATTTGTAGGTATTTTTTGTGACTGAAATTTAAAAAAAGAGATTTAGAATATCCGCCTTTTTAAAAAGAATATGACGCGAGATTTATAGAAAAAAATCTAATAACGGGAGCTATGGGTTACAAAAAATGGTAAAACTTGAACTCTGAATATAAAATTAACACACAAGCTGAAATAACTAACTGCCGATGTAACTATTCATTAAGTAACGAAGGTAAGGAATAACTAATAGTTATCGATATAATAACGAGTTCAGTGGAAAGGCGTTGTTTTGTCGGCATTTTTTTAACGGCACATTACACAGAATGCGTAACGACACGTGACTTAACTGACCTCTTTTGAAATGTAAACTAATTTTTGGCTGATCCAAAACCGTGATTGGATCATTGTGCGTGGCACAAAAAACGATTTTGCTAGCAATCAGAAAACATACTATTCTTTTATTTTTATTTTTAATATTGTGTCTAAAAAATTCAATCCCTAACTCTAATAATAATTTAATTTTGATGAGCCCGAGATAAGAAAAATCTTATTAATGTTACGTTTGAAAAGGCTAGAATTAATCAATACCTACTAGATATTTCTATTGACGTAAGTCAGTAAAGATTCTTTGACCAAAAAATAATGTAAGCCGTAGTTCAGCCTATTCTCAGATTAACGAGATTGTTATAATTGGTGATTGATATTCCAGCACAAAACAGATGAGATTTACTTATTTATGTACGCTTAAAATATCTACGATAAATATAAATCTCTAAAAAAAAAAATTTACGTTATTTATAATGAACTAAAAAAAATAATAAAAAAATCTCTTGAAGTTCCCACGAGCTTCACTTTATATTTATTTATTTTGTATTCAATATTTTAAACAACTTTTTACAATTTATTATCCATAAAATGAACTGATGTGATTATTCCTCTCATAAGCACGAGCGTCAGCTGTTTTATGGCAAGTAAAACGTTTATTTGTATGAATGTATTGTATTGTATTATTGAAATTTATGTACTAAGATACACTTATAATAAATAAATAGTAGAAAAAAACAAATAAATCTGTCACATGTCAATATTTCAATCATTATAGGGAAAATATGATCTTTTATTTTGTATTAGAGTACTTTTGATGAAAAACAAGTAGTGATCTGTGAAAGAAAAATTATTCTCAGAACCTCTAAAATAATATATGTATTTATTTAATATAATCTTCATCAAGTTGAAATAGACGAAGTGTATAATTCTTCGAAAAAAGCAAAATGAAATATAAACTGTGTTTTCACCAATTATATATTGAAAATAACAACATGTTTCAGGGCCAATAGTCTTTTCGTCAGGATATAATATATACTAACAAATTAAAAATCAAAAATCGAAGTATAGGCAATCAAAATATTAAAAAAATAATATATGGGAAATAAATAATAATTAAGAACTAACATGAAAACAATTTTAAAACATAACTATTTGTAAAAAGGACCTGTTTTTTTTAACAATTTACTATTTACACTTTTTCTTATAAGTGTATAATGTTTTATAATAGATATATAGATGTATATAAAGTATAATAACGTAAAACAATGAAAATTGATCCCATTATCAGTCCAAGAGGTTTTTTATAGACACTAAACATAAATTTAAAATAATAATCGCCATTAAATTGTGGGCCACGCTTTCCGGTGATCTCGTACAGGAAAAATCAATATACTGCAAGTTGGTCGCATACATTTGGTAGAAGAAAATACGAAAATGAATAAAAAGGCTCTTTCCAGATGAGATAAACGACACTTGAATGACGTCCTCGAACGGATTTTAAACACAAGTTATTCGATTAGGACGAAAAATGTTTAAAAAGCCGACTATTTATTCAAGTCCAATACTCGGGAGTGTTTGAAGGCTCTCGCGCAATAAGCCGGCGGTCACGCGCCTCCCGGCCGGGGGTGATACTTTTGACCCGCAATGTACCTCCAGCCACGTGACCGTGTGGGACAGGGGTTGCCAACCCTTGTCATCGTGGGCGCTGCGTTACTACCCCGGGCTGTGTGAACATCGACACGCTCCGGTTTGTTTCCGAGGGATTACCGACACTTATGCTTATTGGATTTGATTTGTTACTTTCCGCTTTATCAGCCGTAAACCTAACATGTGTAGCATTGAGTTTTACCCGAAATTGAAGGAATTCGAAAGCTTAAAGTTGAATTAACTTTTTTAAAAAGAAACTGAAGTTGTTTCGGTGAAGATACGTCATCAACATTATTATCATCGACTTTTGAAACATCTTCATATACAGTAGTGGATCCAATCCTTCCAATATTTTAGATTGTATTAAATCTATTCGCAGAAGCATCAAAACCGATAAAACATTAAATATTATTATCAGTGTTTCAAAATTCACGCGTATCTCACACCGTCTTTTAAACTTTCACCGGCATAAATATACACAAAGAATATAAGTTGTGCCTCACAATATTTAAGAATATTCACCACGTGGCCCCTCAATATATTATCGACTTCTGCATTCTTTTATATCTGTATCCACGTTAGTTGTCAACTATTTGTCACAAAGAATAGACAATTCACGTGGCTGTGCTTTTGCGGTGGCTAGACCAAGTTAAGTGTTCTGTACAGGACCTTAAATGCCATAGGCTCGCCGAGCGCGAGGCATAAAAACAAACAATAATAGGTGTAACATTTGTGTGAACAATAATGTGATAATTAATTAATTAATTAATTAATAATAATGAGTGTTTATTCTAGGTTTATTCGATATCATAAGTTTATGCATATGAAATAATTTTGTGTGAATGAAAATTGTTTGTCATTCATTAATATTTTGTCATAAATATGTGTGATAAATTTGTCGCTCACATTTTGAGTAAATTTATGTGTAATGATGGTTCCTTCCGCGATTGACCGGAGAACAGTTTGAAATAAAAGTTTCCGTCGGTCTCGGCAATCGTGGAACCGGTTATTGTAAATGATTGTATTTTTGACCTTTATGTAAATTTTATAACTTATAATTTTATGTAACCTTTTTATGTAACTTTTTCTTGTTTATTACTTGTAATTTTGTGTAATTTTTATTTCTTGTATCTTTTCTTGTTTATTACTTGTAATTTTGTGTAATTTTATTTCTTGTAATTTTATGTAACTTTTTCTTGTTTGTTGCTTGTAATTTTAATAAACGGGGGTTTGGCGGTCTTTTAATTTCGAAAACTGATGGGAGATAAAGGGTTTGGTTATTTAATCTAAAGATGAGCAGATTCCCTTGCCCAGGGCTGCTATTATAATTATTTAAACATATTTTTTATCATCTTTGGCAGTTAAATTAATAACTGCGCAATAGATTCCCTAGGTGGTCGTGCAGGTGGCCGAAGTTAACAGCATCTTCACCCGCCTGACACGGCCAATAGCCAGCGTCGGGTTTTATGGACCGCACGTTAACGGTACGTGGCGGGCCGGATGCTGCGTAACGCGCGAAACATCACCAAGATGAGTGATATTAAATTGAACCAAACCCGACATGTCGTATATCACCGCAATCGGCATGTCATTTCCTATTAGATTTCGTCATAAAAATTGATATTGGATTAGTCTGAGAGGAGATGCATCTTAAATTAGAAATCGCCCCTTTCAAGGCGATTTACGAACGCTGACACATCCAGGCGTACCTGTCATAATGTAGTTCACACGCGGATGTGTCAGGCGTTCATTTTTGTGTTTAAATGACAGATACACTACTTTTCTGTCGTGAGATATCTTTAAAAAACCGGCCGAAATTGGCCGCCGCTGCACGGTATCACAGCGGCTTTCAGGTCGACCCAGCGGAGATGCGCGCGGTCCACCACGGGCAGCCTCTGGGTGAAAGTAAGATGCATCTCCCCACTCTGGCTAATCCGATTTCAACCGTTAAGATTCCCGTTATGTCTAGTTTTAGGGGTATAAATAAAGGATGGTTTCGTGGACGGGCATCCTCAGTTTTCGGAAACATTTTTTACCTAGTTACTCTGCCCGTTCGCGAAGCCGAATTTTTGTGAAAAAACAGTGTTTAATTTCTGAATTTTCTAAGTGTTAGATTTTTTGTGTTTTTGAATAATTTAAATTCTCTTTTTTGTAAAATTAAATTCATTCGTCTTCGCCTGTGGTGAAAATATTTACCACGGTGAATTTCTGATACCGCGAGGCGGAGACCCACCCTATTAGCCTATTTTTTAATTCCGAGCGAGCTTCCACATTTTTTTTGGGTTAAAAAATAGCGTCGAGATTGGTGCGCAGCGCTTGTGCGTACCATTTCGTGGTCCATCGATGCCGGATTTCCGTTTCCGTGTATAAAAATAAATTCACCATCGCATTCCGTGGGCAGCGGAATTTTCGGTAATTTTTCGTCGGAAAAAATAAATTTAAAATGTCGCGATCGTTGCGCTCGAATACGAACCGCGGGTCACCTGCCGACGAAGAAGACGCCTCTCGTCGTGAGGCATCATCAAGAGACGAGTCTGACGCACAATCGGAAGCTGAGGATCAGGAAGCGTCACCTTCTGACGCGGCTAGCCAGAGCGCGGAGGTAAGAAGGCTGCGCAAAGAGCTACGCCAAAAAGACCGTCACTTCAGGAGGCAGTTAGACGAGATGCAGAGGCGGCAAGAAGAAATGTTCTCGAGGGCGCTGACAATAGCGGCAGCGGGAAAGGATCCCACGGAGGCAAGCGCAGGAGCGCTCGCCGCCGGCGCCGCTGCAACGGGCGCGGCGGCGCCCGGGGCCGCCGAGACAGTCGCCGCAAGCGACATCGTTACAGAAGATCCGGGGCGCATGAATGCGCCTACTACTTGCCGACAAAATGCCCCCGACGGCGCCGACAATCCTACGTTAGGCGACTGGATGCGGTCTCAGCAAGCTCAGTTTGAGCGCCTGGCGACCGCTGTTACAGAAGCGGTCCGGTCCACGCGTTCTTCTGAGAGCCCGCAGTACCCGTGCAGCCAAGAGGAGCCGAGAATGTCGGCCATGATTGCCAGGCAGTCGAATGCAAAAGACCTGGCTGTTTTTTCTGGGGATCCGCTGGAATGGCGATCATTTAAGGCCCAGTTTAGACAATCCACGGAATTATGTGGATTAACGACCGCAGAAAATGCTATGCGGCTGAGAATTGCCCTGAAAGGAGCGGCCCGAGAAGCGGTCCGCCCTCTTATCGGCGACCCCCACAGTGTGGAGGGCATTATGCGCACGCTGGAGGACCTCTTTGGACAACCTGACGCAATTATCGCCAGTATGCTGGAAAAAGTGAGGCATACCCCGCGCCTCACTGAGAGTACAGATACTGGCGCCTTTATGAAATTTGCCGTGGCGGTAAGAAACGCGGTCGCCACAGTGAAAGGAATGGACGAGCGCTACTTAGCTTCGCCGCAATTATTGCGCGAACTTGTTGGCAGGCTCCCGCTTTCCGCGCGGATGATATGGTTCTCGGCGCGGTCCGGGACAAAGGATACCAACATGGAAGACTTTTCAAATTGGTTGTCGCGTTTAACAGATTCGGCACCCCATTGCGGCGGACAGAGCGCTCAAATAATAGAAGACAAGGGGCGAAGAAATGCGCAAGTGCATGCGTTATTGTCTTCAGAAAATCCGCCGAAATGCGGTATTTGCCGGGCAGCGAATCACAGCGCGGCGGCATGTGGAGAATTTACGCGCCGTTCAATACCCGAACGGGCGGCTCTTGCAAAGGATAAAAAATTGTGTTTTTTATGCCTTGATCCCTGGATGCCAAGCCACAAAAACACCTGCCGGGGCCGCAACAAGAGATGCGGCACGGATGGATGCAAACTTTTTCATCATCGTATGCTTCACGGAGCCGCGCGTGTTTTACCGAGACATGCGGGCGAAAATCCACCGTCCGCGGGAGCGCGGACCGATGTGGCGTGACATACAACGGCCCACACAGCGAGCCGCGACGCCGACGATGTAATTTTGTTAAAGGTAATTAAAGTCGACGTGTTTGGCCCGCGGGGGCATTGTAGATCATTTGCCTTGTGCGACGAAGGCTCAACTGTTTCGCTAATTGACTTTAATATCGCCAGTGCGGTTGGCGCTTCCGGACCGACTCGGAATTTATATTTGCATGGCGCGCGGGGAATGTGCGCCACCGAATCGCGTTCTCAATTAGTGAATTTGACTGTTAAAGGCAGCGGATCGATACAATATCCGCTGCGCGTAAATACGCTACGCAGCTTAAATTTACCGCCCCAATGGTTGGTCGCAAACAGGGGAAATCGGGCGCGCCGCGAGTGCATGGTGCAACCGAAGTTGTTGTTGGGCATGGATCATGCCCATTTAATAGTGTCGCGAGAAGTCAAGGAGACGTCGGGTGCCGAGTACAATATATTATCGCGCACCGCACTAGGATGGATAAGACACGGGCCCTGTCAGGCCACCCAACCATCGCCGCACCGACGCTTTCTATTACGGCAGAAGCGGCCCCCGCGGAGGGCGCGCTGGAAGCTCTCGTGAAAATGCATTTTTTAATTGACTCGTTGGGAGTGACCGCCGCAGCGCGCGTCAGTGCAGCGGATACCCGAGCAACCTACGTGATGGAAGCCACCACTGTACAACTTGCCAGCGGTCAATGGGCCACCGGTCTTCTTTGGAAGAAAGAAGACATATGCTTGCCGCCGAGCCGGCAATGCGCTCTGAACCGCCTGAGCGGAATAGAAAGAAAAATGGCCAAAGACTCCGCCTTTGCGGCGGCTTATCGGGCAAGATCGCCCAGTATGTGGAACGGGGTTACGCCCGCGTCCTCAGCGACCAGGAGACCGCCCAATTAGGTAGGCGTCACTGGTACCTACCGCATTTCGCGGTTTTTAACCCCCGAAAACCGGGCAAGATTCGGGTGGTTTTTGATGCTGCGAGCAAATGTCGAGGCGTCTCCTTGAATGACGTCCTCTTGACTGGACCCGATTTATTGAGTTCCTTATTAGGAAATATTTGGCGTTTTCGGGAAGGCCGCATAGCTCTGGCGGCCGACGTGCAAGATATGTTTCTGAGGATAAAAATTCGGGAAATGGACCAGGAATCTCAATTATTCCTATGGCAGGAGCAGGGAGGAGAAGTGCAGACATATAAAATGACTTCGATGGTTTTCGGCGCCACCTGCTCACCGGCAAGTGCACAGTATGTGCGAAATAAAATCGCTGACGTCAGCGCCGCACAATACCCCGCGGCGGCCGCGGCGGTCCGAAATAAGTTTTACATGGACGACTATTGGGACGCCGTAGATACAACGGCGGAGGCCGTAGATATGGCCCGTGACGTCACCGAAGTACTGCGCCGAGGAGGTATGCACCTCGCTAATTGGGCCTCGAACGACCCAGA